>JAPYZS010000729.1:0-49582 GCA_030522925.1 Trissolcus japonicus
GAATATGTGCAAAATTTGAGTTGATTTGGTCCAGTAGATTTTGAGATTTTTGGGATCAAAATTTTTAAGTGTCCAAATCGACTTCTATTTCACCTTAAAGAAGATGGCTTCATATTTGGCTCTATTTCGCACTCTCTAAATGTTCTTTGGCACCGTTGCCTAAAACTTACTCTTCAAACTATTTATTAACCATTTCACACAAATTGGTTAAGTAATAGTTGTCGTCAGCACTACAAGTTTTGTTTTCATGACGCCACCAGATGAAAAATGAAACTATAATTTGAAAAACATTTGAAATAAATTGCATATTTTGTTGCGTTAAGATATATCCAATACTCTTATACCGTTTAATCGGATCTCATTCAATTAGAACAACAATTTATGATTCGGGGATTACGGGAACACCGAGGCTGAAAGATAAAAATAGGGGAATTATATAGCGATAAATTAGGGACCTTCTTATAATTGATTTCTTTTTAAAAAGAGGTGCCAAATAATTACCAATTTTAACTTCAAGCTCTGGGATGATAAAATAAAGAAGCGTGATAAATGTGCCGCCGATATACGAAATGATAACGGGTGACAACAAAGATAAGTCTCTTCGATCAAACTGGAATTGAAAATATAATTACTTATCGCAACAAACTCTCGGTTAAATTTATCTCGCGTATCGATATCGAGTCGTCGTCGGTAAACAAAATTTTTTTCATAGTTTTAACGTGAGCAAATTGAATGTGCTATTCTGTTCGTTGTAATTAGATGCATTCAAAAATACATCACACAACTGGCAACAACAGTTTTGCATCGCAAATGTGCACATTGTAGTAATTCGATGGCAATTTGTAAAAATGCACGTTACACACGGTGAAAAAGTGTTGAAGGATTTAAATACCTCCGCGTATTGATATTGACCGGCTCAAAATTCGACAACGGCGTAACAGGTTACATATACAGAAGGTATACTGATGCTCGGATTTCAACTTCCGGGTTGCTCTTGCATTTTGATCGCGTAATTGGTTCTTGAAAAAGGATTAACAGCGGCTGAAGAGGCTGCCTATGGAAATGCGACGCCAGGTCAAAACTACATGAATGAAGTTTAAAAGGAATCACTGACCGTGGTGGCGCACCAAACGTGACCGCTTTAATTTTGCCCCCTTGTTCACTTATGCCAACAACAAAAAGAACTTTAACCTGTTCACGATTCACGGAAATCCACGCTACAAGTACCACTGAAATATATTTAACCCTTCAACATTTCTACACTTCTTTTTGTCCTTTTGTCTGTGTAAATTACAGAGTATTCCTACACTATCCAACCAACACACGTCATTCTAATATACTCAAGTGGTGACAAAATTATAATTTCAAATATATGTGTATCATTAAAAATATATTTTCATAAACAATTTATATTTTGAAATTCGTTTCAAACAAATGTACTTTTTTTGTTCAAACTGTGAACGAAATTTCAAACATTTTATATTAACCGTGCAAATTGATTTACCCAATTTTGCCAGACCATGGTTTTTTTTACTAAAAACAATTGAGACGTGAAATTTTTGCCAAAGAACATATTACAGTCACACTTTATTGATGTTTTTGCCTTTTCAAATAGGGTTTCTCTCGCGCACAAAGCGGTGTATAACAAAACCGAAACCTCTTTTGTTTCCAAACTTTAAAATCTTTTCTACGTTACAAAATAGCTGTTTACAAAAACTGGACGCACAATTGTAATTATGCAAAATTGTAACGTAATATCTTGGTCACTGAATGAGTTTTGTTGTGCCCTGTCATTCTTCCTCATTGATTCTTCTTTTTCTTCCATTGTCTCTCTTTCGTGTCACGAATCACTGTCTGTTATCAAAAAGCTCGCATCTTGTGATGTGGTAAAGACACAAGGGATGATAGAACTCTCTCTCAACGGAAATCGTAGTGACAGAATATTCGTCGACTCTTTTGTCAGATCTTGCGGTTTATCCTCGTTTCTATGTTGTACTGCAAATCACAAACTAAATCGATTGTCGTTTTCTGGTAAAATGTATAGCCATCAAGAAAAAAAATGTATGATAATATAATAACAGAGAGATGTCCTATTGATCATTCCATTATTAAATATCGAATTTTCCTTTCATTCACAATTTTCATGCGCGTAAAATATGATAAGCTGCATTTATCACCGATGAAAAAGATATACAGCGAATTTCAGCAGCCATTGTGAAGAGAGCATTTAGAATAATGTTACCCTCATCGTACAGTATGGTAATTTATGCATATATTTTTTTTCACGCATTAATCGAATTCGCTGACGAGAGAAATATGTCAAGACCGTTATTTTTCATGCAAAACAGTTTTCAAATTTCGAAACCATGCTCAATCACTTGCGCGAGCGCGCCTTACGCGGCGCATTTTGAAACATGTAGTGCCACGTTTTTATCTTTTCTTCGCACAAGCTATAACGAACAACAAATCCGAACGAGTCGGAGATAAGTGAATATTTTTCAACGCTGATGCGAATAATTCGGAATTGTTTTTCGACACCCCGATAAGTTTAATCGATTCCAAGACACGGAAGCACTCCCGATACATAATGTTGAAATGTCAGAAACCCACGGAAATCGTTATGCAGTTGGAAAACAGTTTCACCAAGTTCGGCGTCGAAGATTCGCCGTGCCATCAGGGTGATATTTTTGTTCGACGATTTGTCCTGAGAATTGCGTGACGAGCACAAATTCTTGCTGATTCAGAATTCAGGACCGGTCTTAATACGCCGATCAGCAGCTTCGCATTTACGACGATCGATAAGCGATTCTACTCAAACGTTAAACCAAATTTTTATACCGCAAATTTTTTTGCATCGTTCCGCGAGTAATAAGCGGGTTGCATTTCTAAATTCGTTTATTATTTTTTTATTTCTCATTAAATATTATGTTGATGATAAAAATTAAGTTAATTTTTTAAAACGGTATTTTCAATATTGATTGAAGTGAAAATTGAGAGAAAGGCGGAAAAAAACTGCAGCCCTAATTTCATCTTACTGAAGGTACAACCTCTCAGAAAGTATAATCACGGTTTTAAGCGCTCATTGTGGTAGGCTCTGTTTCTTTGTATAGGCACTTTTTAGTATCGTCATAAACTGATCATTTTATTGAGAAACTCATCAAAGCGGGAAACTTTCGTTTATGAATCATTTATTATATCTATAACACTGTTGAACGTGAACAATGGAAAATTCATGTACTCGACTTTTCATGTTAATCTTCAATGAATTCCACAATAACTTGACACGCAGTCTGCTGATTGTCAAACCTTTTTCGTGCATTATTTATTCTAATCAATTATTCCGACTAGCAAATATGATAATGTAAAATTCTTAAAACAGCATTTTCCAGACAATTTTTTTTTTTCAATGAAAATAAAATGTTAAGTTTTTATTATTTTTAATTAATTATCAAAAAAATTGTCAAAACATGTCAAAGCATAGTCAAATAAATAATTATCTTAAACAATGTTAAAAATGGTCGAGAATGTTGTGATATCTTTTTTTCCTGAAAACATATATGATTATATCATAATCACTATATCCAAGTCACATATCACTTTTAATTCAACAAATTATTATATCTTTATCTATGCAGTCAAAGCATAATTATTTTCTAAAAGCTACATCGAGCAACTTATTGAGCTCCGAGCTTCACCACTTTTATCGTACAATTAATCGGCACAATTCATTTTCAGTTACCTCCAATTTCACGTACTGTTGATAACGTAATTTTGCGATTGCGTGTGACACATTACAGAGGCAGAGAGAGAGAGAGGCAGGGGCCTCGCACGAAAATGTCAGACAAATCAAGTGCTAATCGACGGAAAACACCGATGGCAATTTTGTCAGCGTGGTATATTGTGCAATTTGCAATCTCGTCCGGCCAGATGTTTAATTTAACAATGTTGAACATTTTCGTTCATCTCAATTGACTGTCACAGTTGGCAAGAACAATGTAATTATGATCATGGTACAAATTTCAAGATTAATTGAAAAGTTGACAACCGTTCGGAATCAATTGTTGACGAAAATATATAATGAAAGCTGCGTTTAATTTGACACTGATGTAATAATTGCAACGTCAATGTCTTATGGATAACTGGTTTAACGAATTGATTTTGCTGTTATACAATATTCAAATGGCTACTGAATTTCGGAATAAACAAGAATAATAATTATTCAATAAATATCGCAAATACGTTTGCTTTGACGTCATTTTAATCTGTCCAATGCCACAACGGGATTATCCCGAAGAAAGGAACGAAACAAAATGTATCGGAAAATCGTATCGGCGATTGCTCTCTGTTGCAAAATCGAAATCATTTGGCACACTGTGTCAATTGAGCGCAACGGAAAAAAGTAATGTGCAAAAATATATCAAATTTAACGCTTGAAAGTCCGCGCGAAGCTAAAGCCAGACATTTCAAAAGTGCTCTACCATCAATCAAAAATATCAGACGATGTAAATTACGACGAGAATAAAAAAAACGTAGATTTATAACTTCACGAAACTGTCGAAAAAATAGGAAAAGAAAGAAAATATTAGCACTTCTGGTAAACAGGCTGCGAGCTCAAGAAACGTGTTTCCGGGTCGATCGGCTGAAAAAGTAAAATCAAATTCAAGCGGCAGAGACAGTACAGCATATCCATCAAAAAATCATTTTAAGAAAATATTTTTGTTCGAGCAATAAATCGAAATTCTCATCATTTCAGTTTGGATCTTAAAATAATTTTCTTAGACTGAAATCTTTGTCTTTCATTAAAGGCGCTTATTCTCCCTCCAAGAATAATTTTCTTGGATCAAGGATATTTATTCTTGGCTATCATTCAACATGGAATTGGAGTCGGTTCAAAGATATTTTTCTTGATCCAATCGATTATTTTTCAGATGCGAGAGCAACAGGAGCGAGAGAATTTGTACAAAAGAAAAAGTAAATTAAAATGACAAACTCGGGGAGAGGAGAAGAAACTTTTTGGGGCCGAACAAATCGCGTAGGACGAAAAAGTTTTTGTGCGGTGACGGTGCAGGTTTTAGCATCCATACCAAGAACAAACAGTGGAACTCACTTCATTGCCGATCTGACCCATACTGGCGGCACCAGCACAATTCGTGATCGCATCCGCCTCCGGGCAGAGCTCCGGGTCGTTTGCCACAGGAATTTTGGTGGGTTGCAAAGTACACTACACGTGGAAAAACAAGTGACGTTCGGTCGCTGCGCGCTGACAATCCGACAAACGAATAATCTTATCCCAGTTGGTGTAATTACACGGCTAATCTGTACAAGGTCGCAGGGTAAAAGAACTCGAAAGGCTATTTACACAGTACGGAAACGAAACGTTGCATTCACAGCGCTCAAATCTGGGACTAAAACGTCCGAAATCCGTCACTGACTGCTGCTACTTCTACTGCTACTAGTATCACAGACGTTGGAGCTTGAATTTGACAGTTCATGAGCGACCACTTGCAGCACCGGCTCAGGTTACGCGGAACATCGTTGGGTCGAGTGGTTTTGGGGTCGCACGGCCGAACGTGGCATTTCGAACGAAAATGAACAAACTAAAATCCACGGTCCCACGTCAACTGTTTCAAAGCCGGTTGCTAACTGACGCTCGCTCCAAACCGCGACAGTCTCTGTCTGCGATCATCTGACCGCTCGGGAGGGGAGGGGGGTTCGCAGTGGGGGAGTCCTGACAGTCGCGACGCCACGCAATTGGTTGTCAGGAGTGTATTGTCTAGAGCACACTCAAGCCCGTGTTGTCACGTTCGTCGACTTGCGTTTTGCAATGATAAAATTGTTCCTTCAATTCAAAATGTCATTCGCGACTTCCGTAGGCGGGACGAAAATTCCGATTCTGGTCTCCAGAGAAGCAGCTCGGGGTTGAATTGAGCATCCCCCGTATCGGAAGATAAGCTTATTAGCGAGACTGAGAGAAAAAATGTTTTCTTAGTTTCCTTTGCCACAGCTTCGGGCTCGTCAAAATTGCGATACTTTGCTGCAACAATGTCATCAATAATTTTATTGTCCGCTTGCGAGAGATAATGATCGTGAATTAATTTCAGGTTTTATTGTCCGACATCTTTTCGCACGGGGATCTTGTGTACAAACGAGACCGGAAATTGTACACTAAAATCATGATGTAACCAGATGACCATCATCGTATGTATAATAAAAAAATTTTAATCTACTCAAAATTGGTTAGATAAGTCGGTTCAACTGTGCCTCCTTAGATCCGCTACATTGTTCGGTTGAATTGTTTCTTTTCGTGGGTGTAAAAATCAACGACGATTCATATTTGTAGCGTCATATTTTAAGATTTTATGCGCATTGATAAGTGATACTTGTGATGCGTGGTAAGTGTGATAAGTGATTATTAAATAAATTGCACACAATTTAAATATTGCAATTACAAATGCAGATTTTGCAATTGCAGCAATTTTGGCCTTTTAACTAATGTAATTGAATTATATTTTCACTCAGACTGTAACCATCCAATTTCTATGCACTTTTCGTGATACTGATAAGTGATACGAAAGGTCATTACAAAGTCAGATGAATTTCATATTTATTATTTTTTGACTCGCGCTGTTCAAACATTTACTCTCCTTTTAGGATGAAATTCAGTTATTCATACGGGGATGAGTAAAACAATCTTACATGTCTTGAAAATTTAACTTTGTAATTTTTCGGTGTGCACATGACATTTCTACTCGCAAGTTCTTGGTATGAAGCAATAATGAAAATCTTAGTTCATGCTGGGTTCTGAAACCATCAGCAGTACAAGAACGACTTAAGTATATACCATAGGAAATTTGATTGAAAATACAAGCTGCAGCTTCTAAAAACATCGTTATACGGATTTTATGAAATCACTTTTAAAAATATCGTATTGTAGCAAGAAAAATATTAATTCATTCCGAATTCAAGGAAATTGTTATACCATCAAAACTAAAATAATAAGAATTATAATTTCTTACCACAATTAACTAATTTTTAAAAGTGAACTAAATTTAATCTAAATAAATAAAAAGAAGGAATAAACATTTATTATTATTTCCAAATTATATTACATGTTCACATTTTCAAGTTATAAAAAAAGGAGAGAGTTTTTTTGAAATTCAATTATAATTAAACTCAATATTTCTAAAGGACCTGAAACATGTGTTCAAAAGTTTTCTAACGATCCAGAAATATTCCTCAAAATGATTCTTGGAAATTTGAAGAAAAATTGCATCAAATATTCGAATTTGAGATTTTAGAGGTTAACGAATTTCACCTTGAAGTAATTTGGCCCTGAAGTGTCGTCAGAATTGACACAGATTTAGAGTATGGTGATTTCCCTTACATGAAACACTTTTCGTTGCGTCAGTTTATTTTTTTCATATTGAAGCCCAGTGACTGATGTAACACAATTGAATTTTACTAATGAAAACTAATATAAAAAGTACGTAGGCATATAATTAATCTTGTCCTACAAATAACAAATCACAAATGACAATAACAGCTATGATATTTTTATTTTTAATCCACACGAGTATTTTATTGTAACCTTCAAAATTAATTGAAACTAAAATAGTTTCACGAACTTATTCTTCACTGGCATAGTTAAAAGTTATTTTACATTCATTGTTTCACATATTTTTATCATGAATTGAAAAATTGATCAATAATGTAACTCATAAAATATTGTGTGGAAAAATAAAATTAACAATGACACAATTTCAAAAAAAAAATTTAATAAAAAGCGTAAGAACCTACGTGAAAGGGTTTGCACCCGTACAATTACGTTCCTGGGAAACAAGAGTG
Organism: Trissolcus japonicus; assembly: GCA_030522925.1. Taxonomy (NCBI): domain Eukaryota; kingdom Metazoa; phylum Arthropoda; class Insecta; order Hymenoptera; family Scelionidae; genus Trissolcus; species Trissolcus japonicus. The sequence goes on from JAPYZS010000729.1 coordinate 7,846, forward strand.
ACCGGCACAGATCAGCTGATGCCTTAGCAACGGAGTTTTTATCCGAATTAAAGTTATCGAATTTTCGCCAAAAGCTATATCAATTTAAAGCAAAAATATCTGTATCATTACATCACTCCTTGGTATTGAAAAATCACTGATTTAAATTTATCGAATATTAGTCCATTGTTGAAAATATATATTGAAATTTTCACATTATAGATACAGGATTCAAAGTATCGAGATAAGCATTGAAAATGTTTTGTTATAAAGTAACAGAAGTCGCAGAATTATTGTCATATTGACAGTAACGATTGCATAGCAACGGATCAACGTATTGTGTATCACTGAACAGGATATTTTTTCAAAAATTCACTTGGCTTGAAAAAGTATTATTAAATATTAATATTATTTTTCTTCAATTGTTTTTCTCATTATGTTTAATGATTTTTTTATGATTACACTTTTTCCATTAACTGTTTTTTCCATTTTCATTGACATTAATATCGAAGAGTGTATTTTTCATTTCAGAGGCATTGTAAAATATATTTTACAATGCATGAGAATTGTCTTTCATTATCGAAAGTTTTATTTATTGGGTCGCGTGGGGAAAACATTGACAGATGATTTAAACTTTTCTCTTGCGAACAGATACCAACATTTGTTGGAACTCTGTAGAGAGCAGTCTGTACAATCAGGTGATACACGCCTGGACTTTTCTTTCTGAAGAAAGGTTTTTTACTGTTTCGCAATAAATAAATTTGTTCGATTAGTTTGTAACATGATTTATATGATAAAAAAACCCATGACCAAAGTTGCACCGGACACTCGGTAAGATTTTCCCGACCCTGATTCAGTTTAAACATTTTTGTTTTTACAAGATACTGATCATCTCATAAAAATTTATGTTGTGTAGCGTTAGTTTTAAGACGTTGATTGATGTTTTAATTAACACTGATTTTTTTTTTATATTTTAAGAATTTTGCTGTATATGAACATACAAATTTTATTCACGTTAAGTCATTATCATAATATTATGATCATCACTTTTGTTTCAAAATAAATTTGTTGCGAATTAATACGACAATAAATTTATGACAAATTAGAGACAAATTCTAGAAATGTTATCTTAATTTAATCACCAATCAAATTATTGTGATAAAATATAAGATAAGCACAATTAACTTGCTTAAGTGTAAGTAAAATTTATTTATCAGAATTTCTCTGGCCGTTAATAATTTTCATAACGCTTGGTATGTTTTATTTTGACTTTTTCGTCGTTCTTAATCTTTTAAAAGTGTTTTAATAATTCCAGCGAGCGATTTTAAATAGAAATGAAATATTTATATAATGACTTCGTTCAATGAGGAGATACGTGATGGAAACTCAGCTGGAAATGACAAAAACTTGTTATTCGTTCTATACTGAAAACAATGTATAGATGTGAAAATGTAATTTTTTGCTATTTCACGCTATCGCTAAAATCAGGTAACTCGAAAAAAGTGAATTGAAACTACAATAGCACGCTGAGTAATGTAAGATTTTTTTTGGAGCAAAAAGTATAAACGTTCAGTTTATCTTACTCGTAAAGGTCATACGCAGCGAGAGCCGTGTGTACGTGACTAAAACAACGTGTTTAATATTTATTTGGAGTCTCAAAAAGGGATAGCGTCATTGACAAAAAGCTACCATTTTTCGAAATCACATTCGTATCCCAACCTGTTTCTGGCGATTTCTTATGGTGATTTAAAATTTGTTTACACTATTTGTATTTTCATATTTGTAGTGTAATAAAAACTATTCTGCGGTGTGTTAATTGTGATAGTAATGAAACGTACATGCAACAATGTAAAAACAAATAAAATTTTGCTAAGAATTATTTGAATGTGTTGATTAGAATTAAGTTAACAAAAAATGTTAAATGAGCATAAGCTAGAAGTTATATTCCGACAGCTCACACGTTTGTTGGAAACGTGAAAAATAAATTTCAGTGGTTTTATGTAGGAAATAGGACACATGAAATACTAAGTAAACCGGGAACTAGAAGACAAGGTTATATTGAAATGGAAACGTAAAATTGTGCCAGCTTTTATTTTCTTCCACATCTGCGATTAGAACCTTTGGAAACATCTGCAACGATAAGAGTAACCAGCTGATGATATAAAGGTATTTGTGAAAAAAATGGTTTGTATAAAATTACAAAAAAATTGTTTGAGTTTATTTTCAGTGAGTTTCATTCAAGTGAGAACTGAATGTGTTACATCATTGAAAACCCATTTTTAGAGGAGCACTGTACTATATCATCTACAACGAGTCTGGGTCGTCTTAGATGCAGAACCAGTCCTCCAAGCATGGATGGAGAAGTTACAAAAAGCAACACTAACTAAAACCGCGTGCAGTCATTGAAATGATTGTAAAAGCTATACCGGACTAGTGCGCGTGTTTTATTTGACCAAATTGAGGCCATGACCGCTAATGAAATGATAACTTCAGTTGGAACGAATAATCCTCACTTCAAACTGAGAAACTAATGCATTTTTATTTTAATTTTTTTGAATATTATATTTTGATTTTTTTTAATTAGAATTAAAATTCCAATTACTAACGTGAACTTCTATATTTAAGTCACTGATTGTAAGTCACATTTCAAAATCATATAAGGAATTGAAAGTTCTATTTCATGCATTCCCTTACGGAAAAGTACTACAAATGTTTATAGTTACTACATATAACTACAGTATTTTTTTGTAGTAAATTGGGCAAAACTACAGAAATTTCTATAATCACTATAGGCTTCTGTAGTATTTTTCCGTAAGGGTTATTACATGAAGAATTTCGTTATCTCTCTAATTTATTTATTTTTATATTTTTTTTATTTACTTTAAAGATAGCGAACTTGAATGTGCCCATATGGCTGACAAACATATACAGGTTCAGCTAACAATCTTAATATATTTTCAAGCCAAGAAAAACCAGTAAACATTTTGAAAACCTCTTGCCTATGTAGAGATAATTTGTAAAATGCTACCACACTCGCTACATAAATTGAGTTTCCGCTGGCGTTTACTTTCGTTTAAATCCTTCACTGGGCTGTCAACACTAAAAAATTGTAAGATATCATCAAGACCTTTACGGCGTGTAATTACGGTTGGAAAAATATTTCTATTACGTTAACCAGTGGTTCAATTTTTGCCGCGATTTAATTTCATTTGTTCGTGCCGTATGTGGAAGAGATTTCACAGTTATCGACCATTTAAGTGTAATTATCATTACTGACCTGATGTGTTTATAACTTCTCACAGATAACCAATTATTGGTGCACGATCACAACAAATTCGCTTTATTTACGATATTTTATGAAATTACTGACGGATAAAAGATTGGTGTTGGCTCATTAGATCTAAAAATATATATATGACTCCTAAAGTATTATCACTAACGCGATGTTTCCAATCATAAATTCTCACTCAAATATCACTGTGCTGTGATTAATTGCCAGAGGGAAGATTATTTACAAATATTTTATTTTCATTCTGATATTATTTTTTGTAGACACGTTTGACGCGTCAGCACAAAATTGTTTTTCTGATTAACGCAACAACAGTTTGATGGAAAACATTTATCATAGTTTGTTTGCTTTACATCAGCATTTTTCCCTGAAATAAACGTTCACTCATCCCGTAGTGAAAGCGTGCTCCCGAAATTAACGTAATCCCTCAAATTTTTTCGCATTAATGGATACTAAAATTCGAACAAAGTGAATTTTCTAGAATCCATACAAACCAGCAATAAGAGCTTTGCGGTAAAACGCAAATTTATAACTTTGCCATTACGAAATGAAATATTTTTTGTTCGCTCTATCAACGTCAGTATTTCAAACAATTTTGTAGACAATTTCTTTCTTTTTTTATTTTGATTTCACGTTTCAGATAAAATATTCATTTTCATTTCAATCTGCATGCCTTTGACATATAACACAATATGAAATGAACAAAATAAACGTGAGCTGCGAGCATTTATTGGAAAAAAATTATTTGTCTTCATGAAAGCATGAAAACGTATAAAAATGCTTGACGAGAATATATACTATTCGAAATAAACGTGAGTTTATACTACACCATTTTTAGAATCGTTTACTCTAACACGATAGCTCTGCCCATTACTTTTTCACCTGCTCAACTGAACTATTACTATATCAATTTTCCATAACCCTTTTAAATTTACGTTTCATATTAACTGCATCCAGTTTCTAAACAAACGGACAGCATAAAGAAACTTATTCGCAGATAAGATCATATTTTACGATAAAACTGCGATATAAATCAACATAAAGAAATAATGAGCGATCCGTACCTTTAATGCACACTTTATGCATATGTGAAATGAGAAATTCATATTTCAAACTGTGTACGCGATGTGATATTACTATTTTATGGTTTCGTATAAAACGGATTACCACATACTCGTACACATATTACTTCACGGCTTCGTAAGACGTTAGAATAATATAAAAAAATTATACTCGCTTTAAGTTTATAATACTTTTTCTATATTGTCAGACATATAAAACGCCGGAGAGCATAAAAATTGATGACAAAGTCGCAAAATCTTCGGCTCCATCGTTTTAAATTAACAAGCTAAAAACACCGAAAGCTCGAATTTCGCAGCTTATATTGATCCCAGCTCAAACAATATTAGTTCGTTTGGATGCGCTTAGCAATCCTTTTAGGTAGGCGATGTGGATTACTGTTTCTCGTTGTTGCACTGTCTGTTCGTCTTTTGAATTAAATAGCGTTCGATTTTTGTCGATGGCAGCGTAAGTAAATGAAAAAGAAGAGCAAAACACATGAGAAAAATCGTCTTTCTTCCTCAAGTGTTTACAGATATCCCCTTCACTCTTAGCTCGAGCGCTCGGATCAATGAATTTGAGGGTGACCTTTGCGGGGAAAACGATGAAATGCTGTTGCAAGCTGTGAGCTTCCTTTGTCTCGTAAAGATACGTGCAAATAAAGGAACCACCAGAAGAGACTTTCTCTGAACACACCTCCTGTCGAGAATTTTCTCGAGTGTTTTCTAAAAGAGACGTATTTGCTAAGCGCTTTTTCACATCTTCGAACGCGCATTGCTACAAGACGCAGTCAAGATTTCACGATAGTTATACATCCCCGTTGCGTATATATAATCTTACATTCTTACAATTTGAAAAATAATTCATCCCAGAAAAAGTTCAAATCAGATTAAAAAGTTCGTGATGTTAGAAAGAAAAGAAAAAATGAAAAATATTTTTAAACGATGATTAAATTTATCATTCAAGTGTGAGTATGCTTAATAAAGTTTTAAAAAGTGGATTATTAAAAACGAACAAGGTTAATTAACTCCGCCTCCGTCTTTCTCGAGGTGAACTAACTAGTTCTCTGCATAAGTTATGTTATTACAGTAATATCAATAATCCTGAAAAAAAATCAGCACGATCTGAAATGAATACCGCCTGTCACATCGTCATATAACATGAAAATAAAAACTCTTGTCATTCATGTGATATTAATCTTTGTTATTTCATAGGAAACAAGTTTTATAAGTGATGTTCTGTTTATACACATGTACATATAATGACTGGTCTTCTGGATTCGTGAAAATCAAAATTACAATGTTGCTAGAAAATGTTGAAAAAAAATTTTTTTCTTTCCTCTCGTACAATGGAAAATGTACTGTTCAATAGCTGCGTCAATTATGATCATTTTTGTGTTTCGTAAGTCGAGATGTTTCTTCGTTCATGAACCGCTTGTTTTGCGCATAAGTCACGTTATGGCATTATGTTAATGCGATCGTACGGTCACTGCACTTGCGCTTCTTGGCGGCGTTTCTTGAGGCCTTCGTAGACGTCAAAGAAAGACATACGATTTAGAATGCGAAAGTATATACAAAATTACGCGAGGACGAAATAATGCATATGAGAAAAAAAGCATACAACTTATATTTATAAAAAAAAAATTACACGAAGGTAGAGCTAAAATAACATGTCGCACGAGTGATTGCGTAACATGAATAAATAGAAGGGCATACAAAGTCACGAGAACCGCTTGCGGAAAAAAAGCGCCCGTTAGATGATTCAAAATTCAACGCGGAAGCGAAAAATCTTCCAGCGCCTGTGTTAATCGATCCTTTTGTCATGTGGAAATTGACAAAAAAAGCACACTTCTGGCTGCATCACAGAATCTTTATATTAGAGAGCCGAAACAACTGAAAAAACACTGATGAGATAATTATTTTTCTGCGAACGTTTTTATCTTACGCAAGGTCTGCGAGTGTTGGCGGGATGCAAATGACGTGCAAAAAATGTTGATTTAAATATGACATTGGAAAATTAGATTAGAATGATATTTTTTCGTTGGCTTAGGTAACACACATCAGATAAAGACTACGAAGATAAAACAATTGTTTATTCGAGATGTTTACTGTGTCTGTACAAGATTGGTTAACCGAGGTTAGTATACACTGAAAACGCAGGTCAACGCACGCTATAAACAGATTCGTCGCTTCACTGTTTTGTTACGCCGTTCCAAGTTATTTGTACGTTTATCTCACTGTTTCTATTATTTTCTCATCTTTAACTTTCTATATTATCATCCATTTCTGTCAAACGGAATATGTTAGTAGTTTTTTTTGTTAGTTACTATCAGGACATCCAGCCGATCTTGGTCAACAAACGCGCAACCCCATTTTTCTGTATCTTTTCTCACTCATGACTTATCAGCAAAGTTCAGTGTGCCTAAGTTTAATCAAAACTTTCGTTAATATATATTAAAACTTCGTAAATTTTATTTAAAAAGTTCTGATTTGACATTTTGATCAAATGTCATTACAACAAGTTTATAATTTTTATTACAAATTGTAATTACATTTTGTTTTGAATTATGATTGCATGGTAGAATGTTCAAATTTATTCAATTCGTGAAACGTTGGACAGATGTCGATGAGGCGAATTTTATTATATATTTTACGACTTTTCTAGGAAGCGTCTCGGGACTAGTACAAAGCATCATTTGGCCAAGAGCATATATAGCTAGGATAAGGACATTGTCAACTAAAACTCAAAGCACTTTGAACGATAAAATTGTTTAAATCTTTTTGAATAAATTGATCAGAATCTATCTCTATGGAATTATTTAAAGGAATTTCGTCGAGAATGTTAGAAGCATAACGTATTTTTTGCTTTATTTATAGGAGGAGTTATTTCAGACTAAAATTGATGCGAAAGTAAAACAAAATATTGATGCAGAAAAGTTTGTTGATGAAATGTATTAAAATTGAGCCTGATGTCGCAAAGGAACTTCAACGTTAAAGTCACGTTTTTTTGCCTTCTTGCCAAAGGAAAATATCACAAAGAAAGTCACTGTCAAGACGAAGTCGCAGATTCAACGTGTGCGCCATATTATCATGTCAGATAAGAGTTCTGTCGAAAACTTAATGAACCGATTTACGAGTGTGAGTCAGCGGACCGCATTATTATCAGGGTGCCGTGTAGATATCGAAAACCAATTTTTTTAGCCTGGATAACAAGCCATGCTAGAAGTTATGGAGTAATTCCTACGTCAGATGCGTTGCACGAATGGATAATGGTATACGTGCAAGTGTTGGCGACGCGTCGGATCTTATCATCGAAAAAAATGCGAGAATATAGAGTGCACTGCATTGTACTTGAGAATCATGGAAAAAAGAGACGTACGTCATTACCAGATTATAGTTAAATATTATATTAGTCCTGTAGTATGTGTTAATACACTGAGGGAAATTTAATTTAAATATTATTAAAATCACTATGAAAATTACCGGACCGCACGGTGGATTGGAATGAAAAGGAATTAACGATAAAAATTAATATACTTATATTTTAAAATTTACTGTACTGTACCGGTAACAATTAAGTGACGAAAAAAAGGCAAAAATTACCGTGACAGCACAATAAATTGTAATAGAATGGCACGGTAAAAGTGGTTTGTAAAATAAAGGCTACAAAATCAACCTGATCACATTAATTTTTTATCTTCATTTATTCAAATAATAAAAAAAGCTACCTACAACATGGGTTTCAAACCCTGGTTTAAAGTTCCGATTATTTTATACTAAAAAAATTTTACCTAGAAATAGTCTCGAAAATGAAACAGAAAATTTCAGTTTGAACTTAAATTTTGCATACAATTTCAATATTAAAATAACATAAAATTTCATGTATAAAGAAGTCAGGTTCTTTTCAGTACTAAAATTGTATGAAAAATTGAGTTCAAACTTAAATTTTCTGTTGCATTTACATGCTATTACTAGATATGATATTTTTAGTCTGAAACAGTCGGAATTTTGAACCAGGAAACCGTTTTCCAATTTTTAAACATTCTCCCGAGCAGAAATGTTCCTAACGACAAACCAACCACGCTTAGTTACGTCGGTTAAATACCTCGAACCGACCATGGTTTTGTTATACATACTATCAATATCGATACTACGTTCGCTATCGAGGTCTGCCAAACCAACGTCATCCCAACGTTAAAACTACTGTAGCGTTGGATATTAAAAGACGAATTAGCTAATTCGTCTTTAATTTTAGAAAATAAAATCAAATTATCAAAAATGTTTTGATCTAAACTATTGAATAACGCGAATGAAGAAAATGAACCTAATTTAGGGGCAGTATGGGTCATTGTGACACTTTGAGGTGAATGTGACACAACGATTTTTTCATTAACAAAATAATTCTGCATAGTTTTTTGTTAATACATCATTTTTATATATCTTTCCTTTCAATGACGTGCTTCTTTTAAATTTTTTCGTTTGAAAGTTACAAAGTTATTTCCACTGTCACAGTCACCCCAAAGCGTCACAATGACCCATACTGCCCCTAAAATAAAACTGATCGTAAAAGTATAATTTTTACATGACAAGTGAATATGGCGGCGCGTGACCATAAAATTTACAGTGCCCGGGAAAAAAATGTCCATGTCTGATCAGACAAAATGTTGTATGTTCATTTCTGTTCAGACATAGTCATACACAATTAAAGTCAAACTTAGTAAAAAAGATCTTATATTGTCCATACATAAAACATATATTGACCATGTATTGACAATATATGGACAATATATTGAACATATATTGACCATACATTTAAAATGTATAGTTAATATATGAACAATATATTATTTGTTTTCGAAAATTGCTAATATATTGCCAATATATTGTCCATATATGAAAAATACGAAAACGAAAATTTACCGTCAATATATTGTTCATATATTGTCAATACATGGTCAATATATGATTTGCTGAAAATAATATATTGTCAATATATTGATAATATATGGACAATATATGATCTTTTTTACTATCCCGGGCAAAAAAGGTCCATGTCTGATCATGTCTGATCAGGTATGGCCAGATCTGATTCAATCAGATCTGGCCATGCATGAAAATTGAGTAGATCTGTTTTTATCTGATTGAATACAAACATATTGAGTATGATTCAATTCAATTCATTTCAATTAAATTAAGTTGAATTTAGTAAAATATATATAAAAAATACTAGTTTAAGTAGTTATTATTATTATTATTATTAGTTATTATTTCTGAATCATAACATAAAATAAAAAAATATGTTTCTGCCGGCGAAAGAGGACCACTATATCTTTCATTGTCACATGAGAAAGAAAATTTAGAACAGATTTGTTTAAAATTTGTCGACAATAACAAAAAATAAAAATTTTGACAATTCGTCTAAGATTAAATGTTTGATTCATATAAAAAATTGTTTTCGTTCTATGATATCCATGTAATATATTTGATACTATCATATTTGATGTAAATTATGAATTAAATCAACTAGTATTATTTTTTACTAAACTCAACTTAATTTAATTGAAATGAATTGAATTGAATTATATTCAATCTGTTTGTATTTAACTTTCAGACAAGAACAGATCTGGTCAAATATAAACAGATCTGATTGAATAAAATTTTATTCTATCAGATAAAAACAGATCTACTCAATTTTTATGTATGGCCAGATCTGATTCAATGAGATCTATACCTGATTAGACATGATCAGACATGGAACTTTTTTTCCCCGGTGCTTATCGTAAATATTAATAGACGGTCTCTCAAAATTTACTGATCATCATGATAATTTTTACCGCGCGCACAGTAATTTTTATAGCTAATCGCAATATAGATCCTTTTTCTGCCAAAGTCACGGTGAAATTTAAAGTATTTTTCTCTCAGTATACCAATAAATTTTTTTCAAACAATACTAGGAGTTTTTTTACTAGTGAAGTATGAGTTGGATGAAATAACCATAGTATATTCTGAATTTAATGAAAAATATGAACAGAGGAAAAAAACAGACAGGATATTGAATGCTGGCTGACTTAACAGAGTAATTTAAAACGAGAGAAATGATTGCATTATTGTGTTATATAGTTATATTCATATTGAGATCACAAATGAACATTCATGACAAAAGGCAGATCAAACAAAGAACATTGCTGCTTGAAAATTGCATAATAAAACTGATTTAATCCGAGTAGAAATAAGGGCGTTTCGGCAAATAGCTGCTGTTATGCAAAGAAGTAGCGCAACCCTCATTGTCAGAAAGCTCCTGAGTTATGGACTGCGAATGGTTCGAAGAATGGATTACATTACATTACACTCTGAATTGTCTTATTTTAGGCTAAAAGGTGTGTTGGTCAAAAGATCCATATCAAGTAAACTAGCTATTTTATAGATTAAGAGCGAGTAAAAATTAATTTTTCACATCACTGATATGAAAAAAAAATCATCGTGAAAAAATTATTGTATATGATAATTTACAGTGTTTAAAGTCACTTTTATAATTTAGTTGAATGATTGAAACAAATTTCTGATATTTATACTAACACCACATCATAATTATTTATCACTATAAGCTTTAAGCGCGCGCGTCTACTTTTTATTATTATTTTTAAAAGGTAACCTTCATGGATGAAAATATAGTCGCTAAAATATGTTTCATTTTATTATAAAGTAAAGTAACGGTGTAACCACAGTCATGGTCTAAACAGTGGTATACAATTTTCCGAATGAGCACACCATAATTTTTGGTGTAAAATTGGTGCAAATATTTTCGCCAGGGTTAATAAACACGCTCGGACATGGAATCTAACTTTACAATTTCTTAAGTAGTCGTGTATATATATCATCGGGACTGAAATAAGATATACTTTGAACAATTCTGAACAAAAAGTTACAATAATAAATTCCATTTAAACTCAATCCTCGTTTTTTTGCGTTAAAGTTAAGAAAGTCTTCATTTTCAAAGTGAAGAGTTTATGAATGTATGATAATCTGTCAAAAATGAAAAACAGGTTCAATGAAGAGGAATGATTTTGAAAACGTAAAATAAAATGTATCAAAAAAGTTCTATATGTAGTCCTATTTATAATTTCATAAATTATAGCTATTTTCTGTATTAATATCAACAAATTTGATTAGGAGTAATTAATATTCAATGGTGCCTGCAGTTCAGCACAGTTAAAAATCAAACTTTTGTATAAATGTCTTGGCGTGGCTAAAAATTGGTGGAAATAATGTTTCTAGTGTCCCGAACCAACATGCAAAATCCCAACTCGATTCCGATTCAAAATATACAATGTTACAATTATTCATAGATATGGAGTATGTGTACTGTCGTAAAAATTTTTCCCGAAACCCGAAGTAAAATGATTCATCATACATCGATTTTCCAAAGTTAAGGTTATTTTATTTTTAGATGGTATTATACTAAGAGGTAACATACCTTAATGGGATTTTTTTATTATTGGTAGAATTTATTTACGGAATAATTTTCAACTTTTCAGCGGTCAATAACGTGTAACGTAGAGTTCACTTTCATCAAGTAAATTTTCGAATGCCATGCCTACCTAAAGAACGTCTCTTATATCGGGGGCGTAGCTCAGATGGTAGAGCGCTCGCTTAGCATGCGAGAGGTACCGGGATCGATGCCCGGCGCCTCCAAAAACTTTTTGTTTTTTTTATTCTTTTGTTACAAATTAATATTATGTCTATGTACCTGTATCTATATACCTAGGTATCCATGTATTGTGAGGGCGGCAGGTTTGGTGAAAAACATTGGATACTTGAATCGTTTCACGTTAGACGGAGCATTAGATTTTATTACTTCACAATACACTTTTTTCATTATTCGACAATATCACTCGCCTGCACCACCAACTACAAATTCTGAGCCCCGGGCATGGATGTATTGTATTTATACAAATTGCGATATCCTGGATGCATACTGAAAAAAAACTCATGGTAAAAATTACTTACTTTTGGCAATCCAAATATATCGTGCAACATCTAAGAACTTGACTATAAACTTGTAATAATTTCTACTATATGGTATGATAATTTTTATTACAAGTTTTTTTTCAGTGTAGGTTTGAGGGGTTTTTGATTGTAAGAAAAAGAGTAGCGAGCTGAGAGAGGTCTGGCGGCCACGGCCAAGTTTGATCCAGCCAACCTGAAAATATTTAGGAGGTCTGAAAAAAAGTTTGTCGTATCTCTTTAGCAAGCGTTTGGCCGTCTTCTCTCCCTCAAGCAGTCCTTCTCTTCCTCGGGCGAGAAGCCCGAGAGCGAGAATTCATACTATATTTGAAAGTATGTGCACCCCTATCGACCCCTTTAAAAACACAATGAACGAGAACAATGTGATTTTGTTGTATTTTATTTTTTTCTAAGAATTTTTATTCATGTTGAAGCGGTTGTAACGCAGTAAATAGTACAATCGCACTGAGGGCGAAAGTTTTATGTACGTTGCGCATGCGCCCGAGATTGCGATGTGATTTTTCGTATCTGTTTAGTCGGCGTTCGGCTATTTTCGCTCCCCGAGAACAGACCTTTTCGCCCGAGGGAGAGAAGACGGCCGAACGCTCGCTAAACACATACGAAAAAATCGTTTTTTGTCATATCCGCGCGCGAAGCACTCCTTCGCGCTCAATCGACGCGCGAAGTAGTTCTTCGCGCTCAATCGACCCGCGAAGTAGTTCTTCGCGCTCAATCGACGCGCGAAGTAGTTCTTCGCTCCCTAGGGCGCTCCCTAGAGCACGAAGGTCGCCCGAGGGGGCGCGCCCAAGGGAGCGAAAAGAAACTACGCGCGCCGATTTACAGTGCGAAAAAGTGCTTCGCGCTAGGGTATGACGAAAAATATTATAAGAAACATGGGGACGAGGCACACCATCGCTCATGTGGGTTAAGACTAGAGTCTCGGGCGTCCTAACGGCACCTCGGGGCGCCCCTCGGTATATTTTAACTCCTCTCAACTCCAGTCCTAACCTCACTCGCGAACCTTTACCTCACCTTCTTGTTGCTGAATATACTATGGCATGTGGAAATACTGCCAGAATTTTTTCAGGTTTTATTTTTAAGTTGAATTGAATTAAACATCACTTTTAATGCAAAATAATAATTCAAAATCGATATTTTTTTAATTAAGTCTAAGGTTTTTGGGTTCAGACTTTGACAAAATTTCGGTACTAAATAGCATTGAAAGCTACAGTTTTACTCTAAACAATGAGCGTAAGTATGCTCAATTTGGTAGATTTCAGTGGACGAGAACTTTAACCTAACTCGGTGTTCGAATGCGATTGATGCTTGTTTTTATACAATGCATTAATTCTGATTGTTTTTTTTACTAATCCGAGTTTTCTATCATGGTATTTACAAAATCCATTAAACAAATTTCGAGAATTATTTTATAAAATAGATTGCTGCTATATAAAACTCGTTCGCACTTGTCTGTATTGATCTTTGATTCTTACTTGACATTCGTGGATCACCGCCATTTTGCGCATGCGCTGCTTACAGCGCAACAGCGCACGGAGTGTTACAGTGTGATGCATCACAGGTCTTTACAACCAGACAAGTACGAAAAAGATTTGTGTTGAACCAAACAATTTTACATACGAATGATTAATATTCATGCAATAGATATTGCAAATACTATAACGAAGAAAGCATAAAAACAAAAATAATCGGAGATATAGCAACATTGTATGAGAAAAACGAGCATCAATCGCGATCGAGCACCGAGTTAGGTTAAGTTGATCAACGATATCATCGTGATAAATATCAATCGTGAGATAATTTTTATTAAAAAATTGTTAGTGCCTTTGTGCTCCCGCACTAAGGGCACCTCAAACCGGACTGCAACGATAGCACCTTATAGATATGTATCATTTTTTTCATTATCACAAATATGTGATTTTAGTTTACTAATGTTGAATAACCAGTGAAAAGTTAAGAGAGTTTTAATGTAGTTTTTTTTATTGAACCAATTCTAAAGTCTTGTCAGTTTTTCGGGCATAGATAAACGAGAATACCAATATGCTTGAAACTTCAATAAAATTGTTATTCAATATACACTCGAACCTCGCGTCTGCGGTCGGTTCGGGTCTCGACCGCTATTTCGAGACTGTAGTAGAGGGGATTGCGGACGAATCAGAGCACCGGCGGACAACCTTCACGATAGAAAATATATTCACTAAAATATATTTTAATTTATACTCATTATTGCCGCTTTTTATAAATTTTGTATATAAAAAATATATTTTATTTTATATATTATAAATTTATATAATGAAATTTATATGAAATATATATTTTATTTTATATTTCCAAAATATTTTATTTTTCCGTGAGGGAAGACCATATTATACTGGAGAAGAATTTATATATTTTGATATTTAAAAAAATATAATTGTTCTGTTTACTAATAAGTTAACAAATAAGAAATTGACATAGATTTGCCCTCTATTTTATGTGTTGATTTTTAGTTAATAAAAAAGTAAATAAAAATTTCGTCGCCATATTCGACTACGGCCCTGCCGCAAACTCCCTCTACTGCTAGCCGTAGACAGTTGACGGGAGTTGGACCGCCATCGCGAGCGACAGTATTGCGAGGTTCGGGTGTACTTACAATTAAAAGGTTCATTAATGTTTTTTTGAAAAAAATTACAGATCAACAGATCATTTTTGGCAAGATCTCATAGGCTACATCTGTAGTTGAAGATTAAGCAGTGCCTCGTCAAAAGTCCTGCTATAAATCTCAGTTTGCTGCTGTGATTTAACTTAAGTAAAATTTATCAGTGCCTATCGTGCCAATTTAAGAATTTTTTTTTAGATATAGAAATGTATATTCGAAAAATGATATATGGATACATTGAAATTTCATAACAATTAAGCCATATAAATATGAACAACAGTAACTTCTAAAGAACATGTAGAGCGACACTAAAAAATCCACATCCTTCTTGTATAACTCTGTCGTGGGGGCGTCTTTTTACTTATGTTTTTTGATTTGCCTAAGGGTTCCATTTCAAGGCAATTCTAGCGATGTCCGTGCCTGGTTTGCGGAAGGTGCATGCAGCCGATAAAATTCCACTTCCTGCGTCTAATCTTAGCATATATGGGTAACATAAGTAGCATAGACTTACTTTGATTTTTGTTTTGCTAATTCAACGGCTAAGATTTATCGGAGTCCAAATACGAAAATGCCAGATATTTTTCTTTTTGTTTTTTTCCCAGCAATTTACCTCGGAAAAGTAAATATTTTTGTGATATTGTATTACAATGGTAGTTAATTTTGCAACATTGGTTGTTCCATTTTGTTTCGCGGATTCAAAATCGATACCTCTAGTCGTAGTTTAGCGAAAGTAGTATTTTAAAACGTTAAAGTTGTAGCTGAAAACGGAAGTTCAAAGTAAGTGCAAAGGAATACAATTTCATTGAAAAAACTCGAGCGCTAGAATATATTTTATGCAAAGATACGTTAGAATTGGTAAAGCCACATGCCCTGGTTTTTATCTATGAAGTACGCAAAATTAATAGTCTACAAATACTTAAAGTATCAATTTACGAAACTAAACATTTCAATCGGGGGCGGACAGAAATACACAAAACGAAAAAACACGGATATATGAAAACATGACAAAAAAACACATTCACATAAAATAACAGACATAAAAACACAATACATGTGCCTGTAATGCAGGTGTATTTAGTATGTATACAAAAGAATAAATTAAAACAAAATCCGAGGCAAAATCGTAACTCCGCGCAAAAACTTTATAATATGTTGCCTATCGTACGATTCTAAGAGCGATTTTGAATGACCCTGAGCCTGGCGCGCGCGCTTTATTGGCGGTACATAACCCGAATCTAATTTCTTAAACAGATTTTCGGTCCGGGATTGTTCGACTGCAGGGCATCGAGAAATTCAAACATGCTTGCCTGCGATCGCTGAGCACAAAAATATGTGTATTGACATAATTCACGAGACGACGCTCTTTGCGCCACATATAACAAAATGTGCTTCACACAAGAGTGTGTTTTTATGTAATTTTTTTTTTTATTTCCGTGTGTTTTTTGTGTATAGGATCATTCAAATCATTAACCAATAATTCTTATTCATACAGTTTTTTACCGTTAGTTTTTTACTTGAGTTGAAACTAAATGAAACTAATTTTCATTCAAGTTTTTGTTTAGAGTAAACGCACTGGCGTTTTGCGGTTATTTAATATGAATTTTTCATGTTGACCATATTTGATGATTCTTATGAAACAATAGATAAATAGTCTATAAAATCTTCGAAATAAAAATATTATTATATTTTACTCGTATATTTAATTACAATTCAAAAAAATTTTAGACTTCATTAATATAATCTACGGAAAAAATTCAAATAATTTTTTAAAACGTTTTTCAATAATTCATGATTTTAATAGCAATAATTTTGCGATTGAAAACACAAGCCAAGCGATACGAATGAGAATCACACATCTGTCAGTTTACAATTTAGTACAATGGGATATAAGGAATAGGCTGGTTTTTAGGAACGTAAAATATCATTTTTACGAGTTTTTCTATGACACGCAGTAACGGTTTTTTTCATTAATGAAACGTTTGAGCCGAGTTGCAGTTTCTTTGTTACGATCCTCGTAGTATGCTTCGATTGCATGCACAACTGTTTCACATCACTGATTTGAGCCTTTATTTGGTCTATCTGGTGATAATTTTATGAGCGACATTTATAGGTTTTGCAACAAATAACGAAGAAATACGATGAAGACTGTGGATCATGGGATCAGGGAACCATACATTGTGCTGTATCTCAGATTATTTTTATGACTTACCTAGGGAGTGAAATGAATACAGAATCGCAATGAAAACTCACCTGAAACAGACAAAAATTTCATTAACAATTACAACAATAAAAAAATTTTCAATAAAACTAAACCAACTAAACTATAAAAAGTTAGAGTACTGGTCATATAACGACTTCAAAACGTCAAGAAATTATAATGAAGATTGCACAAAAAAGTATAAAGATGCTCAACTATTTCAAAAGCAAACTATAAGTTTATTCAAATA
The DNA here is from genome assembly GCA_030522925.1 of Trissolcus japonicus. NCBI lineage: Eukaryota > Metazoa > Arthropoda > Insecta > Hymenoptera > Scelionidae > Trissolcus > Trissolcus japonicus. The sequence goes on from JAPYZS010000729.1 coordinate 25,279, forward strand.
TTAAAATTTCAAACGAATAATTTGTATGTTATCAAGGGTCGCGCAAGCGACCCGACGAGGCAAGGTTAAACCGCCCGTCAGGACGCGCAGTGCGACTAGACTAACGCGAGTTTTGACTCGTCACTCTCTTTGTCTCACTCTGCCTTCAACAGCGCAGCCTATAGACAAAGAGAGGGAGAGCCGAACGGACGAATTTTTTCGTCTCCGCTAGCCGACGCTGACAGCGACACCAACGGACGAATGCGCAAACGTACATTATAAGTTGGGTCGTGTCGTATTTAAAAAAAATATATAATTAATTAAACCTCAATGAAAATAAAATATAATAATAATAATAAACGTGACATTTTGAATTAAAGAAATTATCTATCACTCGGCTTCGAAAATGATTTTTCATTGAAAATTTGTCTACTTCTAGCGAAGTGTATAATATATATTTATGCATAGACATACTGATCCTTATTGTCTAACGTGATTAAATAAATTAAAGGTTAAATGAGACCTTTTGTATGTATCAAATTTTTAACGTAGTTGGTGATGAATCCAAACATTTTTCTTAAATGAATATGGTTGAATTGGGAGAATAGTACATTAGCTTCCCTATATTACGATAGTTTAAATATAGGATTTAATTTTATGAAATTTTGTAAAAGTTCTGAAGAAAACAATACGTTGTCTCTTTGGCAATGATTTCATTTCTTTTTTTGAAAATGATTTTATGTGTAGATTAGCAGAATAAAACCGTTTTTAATAGTTTTGAGAATTTGAAATCACACATTCTGATACTAGTAACAATAAAATCTCATAGGAAATAAGAATTAGAGGTAAAGAAAACCTTGCCTCGTTTAATTTTTACCTTTGTAAGGTATTTTTGTCGCGAAAGAATTGTTGAATTTGTTTTATGCAATTTTTTTTATTTGTTTAATGTTATTTTACATTTATTCTGAAAATCACTTTTCAGAAATTTAGTGAAAGTTCTGAAGTACAACTGACTTGCCTCTTTGGCAATGATATCATTTTTTTTTTAAATTATTTTATGTGTTATCTATCACGCGGCTTAGAAGGTGACTTTTTTTCTGGCTTTACCTGACTGAATATTATAATCTATTATTGATCTTTATTATGAAACATATTATCTGTCCAAATTTGAACTGTTTTGGATCAGCCAAAAAATTTTTAGTTATATCAACTTTAATTTTCTAGATTTGAAATTTTCATAACCTCAAAAAATTGAAATAGAGATAACTATTTCTTGGCTGATCTAAAAAAGGACAGCTCTTCAAATTTGAACAGCTAATTTATTTCATGATAACGATCAATAAACAATCATAATTTTTAATTAGGTAAATGTGTGTATACCTGTACAAATTTATTTCTTAAAAAAATGTTCCTTAGTATCTTTGTAAACAATTTAAAATATTTATTTACGCTTTCGAACATGAAAAAGAATAACAATATCAGTAAGCAGCAATTACGGCTTATTACAGTGAATATTCGCGTTCATTCTAAAATTCATTCAACAATATTCCATTCTCATCAGCAACCAGTTTGAAGACTGTGCACGTTTGGGCTGACAATGAAATTATTTATAAAATATTCAATAAAAATATAGGTAACATATTTACCAACAGCATCAACAGGGTGCTATACGATAAAAGTGCGGTATTATACTGTGCACAAATATAAGGGCTTTTCAGAACGACTAAGGGGAACCGTTATTTTCTCCACTTTTTTTCTGTTCAAGGGTGAAGCGCCTGAAGGAAGGGTTAAAAAGCCGAGGGATTTTTTTGAACAAACAACTAAAAATAAATGAAATTTCAGATTTTGTTTCAGATAATTGATAATGTTGATAGATGGTTGATGAACGGTAAATGGTTGATACAAAATAATTATTTAACTCATAGACACAACACAAGTCTTATGAAGTATGAGTTAAGTTTTCACTCAACAACTCTTGTTGTTTCCAGACAACGTTCATAATCCAGAGCTCGATCCAGGAACTCTCTTTGCAGCTTCTAATACAGCTTTCCACAAGTTTTATGAATTATTCAACAGATTCTCCTACAACATAAGACACATATTCGTCTTGTCGTTTCGATGTCAGTATTGAGTGATTAATTTCCATTTTTTTAACGTCCCCAATAAATTCAGGAGAGGGCAATTGGGGTAATTAAATGTCTTCTTGCTATTTTGAACATCTATATAAATTAGTAGATGAAGATAAAATCATAATCAAATTAGGTTCAAATAATCGATAAATTTCTGTATTAGAGTGAAATTAAATATTTCAATGCAGTTTTGTCAGTGTCTCATTAACTCTGCGTGTAGTTTCAATCACCTTTATGGCTACTAAATAATACCGAGTAAAGTTTACGAGTTGTTATTCCATGAAAAATTAATTTTTCAGAAGTTCTAATGAAGTTCAGAAGTGCAAAACAAAAATAATCTGATTTTCACTTCGAGCAAGTGAAAATTAAACTCTAAAATTTCCTGATACTCAACTTTTCGAATTATTGAAACAAAAACATCAAAAACGTAACAGAGATAGCATCTGAACAGCGCTAAAATCTGTCATAAACTTGGCGAGTCTTGTATCACGTGACCCACATCTATAAAACGTTTATTCGTTTCGAATCAAAGGTTTTGTCGCACAGAGCAGCTGGAAGGCTCTGATTCGGACTAAAATGTCTTTTTTTCCGCACCGAAGTTTCGCCGATCAATACAAGATGGAAAAAAATACAAATTAATACACATGACTGTGCAAAATGATATATCTTAATTTAAATCTCAAAACGTATAGTTAACATCATCATCTTTATAAAAACAAAAACAAATACAAAAAAGATTAACTGCGAAAGACACCAGAATTTTTTTTCGTCTTGTGAAATCGTTCCAAGTTTTTCAAAATTTTGGAATCATAAAGCAATTATGAAATGAAAAGAACTCCACTATTACTGAAATGTAAAATGAATTCTTGTGAAATTATTCTCTTGTCCAGTCACGAAGTTAGTAAGTAAAAGCTTGAAATAGACTAACCAATCAATGCAAAAAAGACCGTTAACCTTTTTGTACTGCAAGTTTCTTAATTGGTTCAACCGGCAACCTCGTAAGATCTCTCTATTTTTATCGTTCTGTATATTTTTTAAGCCCAACACATATATACTAACGTTCTATCAACAAGTTTTTTTTCCGTAACTCCTCCTCTATGCGATACTTAAATTCGAACTTACCCAGTGGACCCTGTAATTCGTTCGAAGATTTGCATTCATTATATACCTGATCCAACACAACAGGAGCTCAATTCAAAATTTACGCGTTGCGTGTTAAATCTCCATCCATTTGCTGAACACGGCCCTATTAATAATTTTTTATTTCAGAGTACTGTTTACGATGTTTTGCACACATGTTTCCAATGCCTTGCTTATCATTCCTATATTTCTTTCTTTCGTTCTTTCTTCTCACCCACTTTTGTGTTTTCATATTTTTTGCTCAGCAAGCTTTTCATATGTGATACCTCATGGAGAAATACAGCAGCAAACATGAATAAATTACTGTCGATGTTAATACTTGGTGCGTGATGTTTTCAATTTTGCATTTCACAAATACTGAGTGTCAGACTTTTCTATAAATTTTTGATTCGTCTACATGATATATAGTTCATATTGAAATTCAATTAATGTTCCTGTAAATAACTAATTTGACATCGAAATGACAGAAAATTTTCTACAACATTTGCAGTTGAGATATAATTATTATTTAGCTTATTTCGTAACTTCAAAACATAAGAAGTGAAATAATTTTCGTCTTTCCAAAAATAAATAATCGAGACAGGCAACCTTTTTTCTTTGGAATTTGAAACAAACTTTTCATTTTTTGGAAAAAATCTGAAATGAATGTAATAACGCGAGAGAATGTTGAATAAAACGTATCATTTACAAATAGTAAACATAGCTCAAATTTTTAATAACTAATATGGCTGTCGGTTTACTACACGTCGATTACACATGAAAATTCAATGCTAACAATATCAAGCTTTTTGACGAGACAAATATTTGACGAAATTTTACAGTTGCATGAACAGTTATTGACGTTTCAATTTTGCATGACTGATCCATTAATTAAAATTGCTCGAATAATAGAGAATTAAAAGTTCTTTTTTAGTTTCAACAAAAATTTTCCAGATAATCATGAGCTTTTAACGAAATATAAAATAATGAAATAATAAAAATATGATTATTTTTATTATTACATACTAAATAATCTTCCATTTAAACAAAAAATATTATTAAAACTTTTTTTTCTAATACATTAACTTTTATTCCAAAACATCAGAATATAGGGTACAGTCACGATAGGGGGGTACATTTACCTTACGTCTGATAGATTTGATTTCATCCGTTCGATGCTATCGAAGCTATAATTTCTTCAATATTTACAGCGGATTCACATTTGATCGAGTCTTAAATTAAGATGAATTTTATTGAGCAGTTTAATGTAAGATATCAATGTCAAATATAAAAAATACTTAATTAAGACTCCACTTGAGATTCTCAAATGTTGATATAGTTTTTTTCGTCAAATGGTTTTTTCGACTTACTAACAAAAATATATTCCGGTTCTGAGGATAACAACATTCTATAAAATTATTATTTATAAAAAATTTCATTCATATGAACAATAAGTGATCAAAACATTAAACAAGAATTTTGGTAGCTTTTATGAACATTTGTATAACATAAACATTTCAAATAAGTGTCATTTACATTTTCATATTTTGTGGAACTTTTTTCTTTAATTTATGTAATTATTGTTGACTTAAAATGTTCGACAAAGCTTCCACTCAATTCTAATACATTGATGGACTCGTATTTTATCAGTGTGATTGAATAAACATGATATGATGAAAAAAAATTGTAGAAGTGTAAGCAAAGAATTCAATTTCGTATCGTCAGGACCGCGCGTGATGGAAAAATACAGAACTTTTCAGTCGTCGATGCTCTCTTAATTCGAAAAAGTGAAAAAATCTCAGAAACAGTGCATATACACTCTTTCAAAGTTATAGTTCTTGTTTGCTTTGAAAGAGAACAAGAACTCCGGAAAAGTGTATATGCACTGTTTGTGAGATTTCTTTACTTTTTCAAATTAAGAGAGTCGAGTCTGCTTGGAATGATTGTCTGTCTTTGAAAATATATTATTTTTACTCAGAAAAATATTTTACCTGTAGGTGATAAGATTTTTCCAATAGTCAACAAAATAGGGCAACAACTTGAACAACAACAAGAAATCTAGGGTTTTGAGGAAACCTCTTAAAAAATTTTCGTGCAGCACAAGAAAACGGACAGTACAGTGACTTTTCATAACGAAAACGTCCTACATACTTTGTCCATTACTTATCTTGTTTTTTTGGCCGAATTGAACATTTCTTAGAATAAAATTAATAAATTAATTTTTTGTTGATAAAAATGTACTCCGAAAAAACTGACACTTTTCTATTATCATTAAATAATAATTCATCTATTTGGAGTACATCAATCTTAGTCTATATTTTCAATTTATACAATTTAAATAAAAAATTTCACATTATTTTAAATGCAAATTATTAATAAATATCCTCTATTGATTTTTCCATATATTGAATACGAAAAAAACTGTACGGAGGCGGCAAATTTATGAAAAACATAATATACTAAATTTAGGTGATCATTATCTGTGACTCATCGATTCTTTATTCGGAATTTCTAGTGAAAAAAGAGCTACCAATCAATATGATATAAAGTGAATTATTCATTTAGGTTCTATGTAAAAAATTTGTATTACGTCGATGCGATACGGTAGCTGCTGAAGAATATCTCAAAATCATGATACGGTTGAGAACATCGAAATTAATAATTATTCAAACTGATAATATCATTAAATTATTTTCATCCAAGAACATAACATAACTTTATTTTAATTTATTTATTGACATTACCATTTTATAATTTAATTTATATTGCATGTCAAAATGAAATAATATATATGTTCATAAAATTAAGATTTTAATTCTTTCTGAACACGAAATCGAAGTCAAGAAATGTAATACGACTTCGACAAAAATAAGTCTCTGTCATTTTGTATTTCTACATTATTTTCATATGATATTAACAACTTGATTGATAGATATTATATACGTGCAATGGAAAATACAACTGAATGATGTGGTGTAGAACAAACAGGGATGAAAAAAAATTATCCCTTATCAGGGTAGTTAAAACAATCCCGCTCTGAAAATGACCGTTTATTTTTGTGTTCCAACGTCATCTGTTTTTCATTTGATCATCTGATGGACGTCATGCTTTCTTCAAAATTAAATTACTCGCCGCACAAATTACGCGCGTCGCTAAACCGAAAAACATTGTTACTTTTTTTCTTTTAATCGCATATAATTCTTATACTTCTTTCATCCCATTATCCGTTATAATTACAAGAATTTTTCTTTTATTTCTTTAATTATTTCTATTTATCTTAAACTCAGCAAAGTGTCAAGTGTGAAATTTAATTAAAAATAGTATTTATCATTTTTACTAAAATGGTAACATTTGCATTTCAACGGATTTTTTTTTTAATTTTTTTTATGGTGTTTACTCAAAGAAACTTTATTTTTAATGTTTCCAAATGTTATTTAAATAATTGAACACTATTTAGTAAACATTCTCGACCTACTTTTATACAGCGAAGATGACGTTTGCGGAAAACAAATGATACCATATGAAGCAAACCGTTTGGTCTCAATAAGTCAGCGAACTTGATTAATTTATTAGTCATTTCTTTCGACAAATGTGCCCTTCAAATTCGAGGTCTTGAGACAAGTTAGTTACGCTTCGTGATATTTTTTTTTCAATGTCGTCTAATTAGTCACGGTAGTCACTGCGGGCAGGATCATGATCATTCAAAACATGGCTATGCGAAATTCTGAGTATCGCGAAACGTAATTAGAATACATCCAATTAAATGAATTCGTTTGCAGAATAAGGTGTCCATTTAGCCTTTATCGATTCCATCAGTGTACATCTTCATACATGTTACAAGTTTATTACACTTTAGAGATTAGAAGAAAAAATTTTAATTTGTATTATAAGAGAGGTTTATAAAGTATTGAAAAAATTCGAAATTGAATTAAACCTGTGAGACGTTTGAAAAAAAATTAAATTTTGAGCAACCGTTTTTAAAAGTCAAAAAACTTTAATCAATGACATTTCTTCACGTATAAATGAAATGCTATTTAGAAAACGTCTGAAGTGCACTGTGCACAATGCAGTTGATTATTGCAGCTTGGCAAAAACTTTGTTTTCAGAGAAAGGTAAAATTCATTTGAAAGTTTTTTATACAAAGAACCTCCTCCGAGAGTTTACTTTTTATTAGATTTTAGGAAGTCTAAGTGATATCGTTAAACAAATAAAGTGAACACTTCATTTGATATTGCGATGAATTTTATGCAAGACATTCTAAGAATTTCCATTAGCCAAGACCGTTTTGACTATTCAAATTATGCTGCAAAAAGTGAAATGTTCGCAAACCTTTTTCCTCTAAAATATAATACTTATAGTTAATCCGAACTAATACTTATAATTTATTTGAAATAAAGCTGTTCAACATATATGTTTAGCGTTTATCAAATGGTTCATCTTCACAACAATCGCATAACATAATTTAATTCCGATTTGCAAATATGTAATTTGCACGTAATTAACAAAAGTTTCTCGATCAAATAAATCTCAAACATTTTTTCATTTCAAATGAATTTCTATGGTTTCGTAAAAAAATTTGAACTGAGTGTTTCCTTTGTTCATTAACGAAAATCAATTTTGTCCATTATTTCAACATTCAAGCTAATCTTAAATTCTTTCAAAAATAACTATCTTGTTTTTGTCTAACATACAAAATTGAATTGCTTAGTCAAATATAGGCGCGATTTAATTTATTCACCTAATTACATAAGGCGGTTATTACAATCAAAGAAAATTTCAGAATAACAATAACGATCTTAAGATTTTTAGCCGGCTACGAATGAATAATGCATGATATTTAGAACTAATATTACTAATTTACTTTTTGATTAGTTCCTCTGACTTGTTATAATCGCGTGATCACATTATGTACTATGTAATGTGTTTATGAGTATGGAATATTGTCGTTACATTATGCATTGAAAAAAATAATAATTGCATACGAACTTTTCATCATATAAATATTTCTGGCAGTTAAAATTTTATTGATCACATGTATTTTTCTTTGTAATTCTTCTTGTATGAAAAAAAGTTGAAATTACAATTTCGTCTATACCGTTTTGTAATTTTATAAGATCGTTTATAGTAAACTATTCGCAGAAACAAAAATACTCTGCTATCACTCGTTAAAAAAAGTAATCTTACCGTTATTGTCGAATCGCGGTCTTCCGCAATATTCGTGAATCGGTTTTGAGCGCGGATAATTTAGCGAACGTTTGTCTGCTAATAAAAGTTTTCACCGGCAACGATGATTGTTTGGGCGGTTCGCGTTTCCACTGTATGATTACGTGATGTTTATAATATTGAGTTTGACTCTCCAGGAAAAGTCGAGTCGAAGAAAGTATATTTCGATTATGTTTTCTTTGAATAGTGACAAAAGGAACTAGCCTTTTCCATGTATGGAGCTGAACGAGTCGGCTCGTTATTTTTGGTTGCACGCGAAAATACTATGTTTATGATAATCGCGTGCGAAAATTATATGCTCGCATAGGGCTCTGGGATACCACAGCTCACTACCGAGATGTGGTAACAATAAGCAGATTGGCCAATTCGTGAAATCACTTTGCATGAAAATTGTCATCCGTAGATCATCGTCACTTTTAGTATAAACTTAAAATATACACAAGTTTCAAAAAACGGATACCATATTAAACTCAATTTGATGAAACAAATTTCATTTGGATGAAAATTAAGATATATCCACATCACTATATAATTAGAACAAAATTTAAACTACAAATTATATGTTCTCACTCATCCAATAGGTTACATAAGCAAATGACAAGCTTACTTAAAATAAATGAAATTATTAATGTTCATAATCGTTAAAAAAATAAAAACAAAACATCTAACATGTTTATATTTTAATAATCGTCATTTCGTTTTCTAATCAGTCTGTCTGTATTTAGTTTATAAAATCAAGTTACACTTTTAGAACAAAATGAATGAACAAGTTCATTAGAAATACAAATGGTTTGTGTCAATAAACAGTGTGATTCAATTAGCTTTCAAACCCTTACAAATTGTGTGTCCTTTGAATTCCTCAAGTGAAAAAACCACGTTAATTATATAACAAGTTGTGTCAAAGCGGCGTTTGCATCTATTCAAATAGGATTCAAGTCAATTACGCTCGTCAATCGAAGCTCCATTTAGCGCGTACGAAACATCGATCACCGAAGAAAAGACAAACATGTCTTCGAACTGGCGGTGCAGAAGTTTTCCGGTGGTTTCGTTTTGACGAAATTATTACACCGGGATATGAAAGGCAGACTTTATTACTGTAGCGTGTTATTTGCATGTGTTGAATTAGTACTCATGAAAATCGATAGGCGAAAACGAATGTTCGATGGCTCGCGACCCTATCGTACCTGTTGCCCGTGCATGGGAGCGAGTTATATTATTGTTTTTGTATACCGTTCAATTCAAAATTTTCAGTTATCAATATCGGTATTGCATAATCTAGGATTCATTTAATCCCCAAAGCCATGTTTTGCACATTTCAAATGATGGATAGTGTATGATTAATTTACTTCAGAGGAAGTCAATTGAAAAACTAATCAATTTTCAAATGACGTATCCGTTGCATGAAAAATTTTATGGGATTTGTGTATCTTGCATATGAAATTAAAATTTCCTGCTTGTGAGAGTATAACTAATAGGAAGTTTATATTTAGTGTACAAAATATGTGCATCCATTAATCCATGCGCGTACTTAGACAGAAACTCTGTTGAAGGATACAATTATAGGTTGAAAATTATTTGCATCTTTCACAGGATTATTACAGGTGCCACCGACGTTCACTTTGTCTTCCTGTTTTGTTAGTTTGAGGGCGAGGCATGCAAGCGACGTTCGTATTCTTTATCATTGTTACTTATGCATTGTTACAAACCGTGAGTAGCAAATTGAAATTTCTTACCGTGTTAAGATGAATAGAAATAATTGTTATTTATTTCTCTATCAAACGGAAAATTTCAAACGATCTCAGATCATATTAGTTCTACACGTTACATGACTGTACGCTTGACGTAATCACCTAATCGTTACAACTTAGTCAACTAATCGTTACTCAACTTATATCCATTAAAATTATTCTATTCTGATTAACAGGACGGATTGTTTCATTAAAATGAGAAGTCCATAAAATGCAAACAAACAAGTTATGCAGTTTGCACCCTTACAAACACGAGTTGAGGGCTTTGATATTATGTTGTTTCTCTTTAATCAAAAATTGAACGTCACAAGCAGATGCTTTGATTGATAAATACACAGTTTGTATGCTGCAGCTATACATTTGACACATATAATAAATGGACATGAATCATTATTGTTAATTATTATGTTCAATAGATAAAAGAACGCTTCGAATCGATGACGTTAATAAATGCAGAAATAGGTATACACTGACAATACGAACGAAGCGATAATTTTCCAGCCTTACATAACTGCGAGGGTAATTATGTTTTCTTCCGACCGACGAAAATGTTGTGCCAGGTCAGTAAAAAACTTCACGTTCAATTTTTATACTCGAGGCGATCACGTTTGCATGCCAAGAGCAATAAAATCTAATAATACTGTTCAACAATGACATAATTGTACAAATTATTACAAACTAGTTTACACAAAATAATAATAACGTTCTAAAAAAATAATAATAAATAATAATAATAAATAATAATAATAATAATAATAATAATAATAATAGTATTCCTACAAAATAGACGTGAACAGTTTTCCTAAAAAGTTAAAAACATTTTGGAAGACAATTAAAACGATTGGGAATGTTATTTTGGGGATTGAAATTCGATAATAGGAAAATCAACTACATATTCTATTATGAGGAATGGTCATAATGACAGAAATAATTATGCTGAATGAGTTCTGACACTAATAAAAACGAATGGAGTGCTCTCAATTTCGTTTTGACAAGCTGTCTTGATATATTAGACAGTTTGGCACTGTTTGATGATGAACACGAGGTTTAGGACAGAGCCGAGGATCCGAATTCGTCTCGTCGTGAAGTCTCGCAATCGCAGGGGGTTCCCGGAACTCGTGCGTCACGTACGAAGGCATGAGCCCAGGAACAATGCCAGAAATGTTAATGCTTCGAGAGAGGTACACTCCTCGATTTACAGCTGCTTAAACGACACAATTCTTTATTTAGTTTGAACTCCGCGGGCGTGCTGGGCTTTAAATTTATTTCGGACTAGAAAAGATTGCGTCATAATTTTCAAAAGTGGATTAATCCAACAAAATCAAGCGAATTAGAACCATCTTGTGTATACATTTTTCGAAAAATTTATGTCCTGATGTGTCAAAATAATTGTATGCTTCATTAGCTATTGTTTTTCTATTTCAAACAATTCCGATGATGAGAAACTAATGATGTATCGTGAACAGAAATTTATTGTAGTATTCTTAGGAATCTTATCTGCATAACAATAGACGTGTACGAAACGTGACCCAGGTAAAAGAAAGTCATCATTTCGGGAACCGATTAGAGACAAATGCTTAAACCATGACAACTGAACAGAAACAAATTGTTCCAAGCGTGACAAGTACAAATGTATAACACATATGTGGATAAAAGAATTATTCGGGTCAAGGTATATTTATTTGATGCCAATATATCTTCCCCCTTGGCAAGTGCGATTTAGCTTGTGATTTTCGTAACTTATATTTGTTAATTGTAAACGAGATAATGCATCTTAACAAGTACAAACGCTGTAGTAGCTAGAAACTAACAAATTATTCCATCTGAAAAACATTTTTTTGTTTTTACAAACTATTTATTAATACCGCACAACAAGAAATATGAAAAACTTTCGTCACGTTTCGTAATTAATTCTTAAACATTTCAATGTGTTCTCCTGTCTATTAAGTATATTAGAATGAACAACTTGAAATATTTGAAAAGGGACTGAAAAAATTATTATAATATTATAATAGTAGAAAATTAATATTAAAAAAAACAATGAATAAACTTAGAAACAGTGATATAAAAATTGTCCAACGATTTGCCTCCTGCGAGACCACCTGCGTGTCACCACGAGACAAAATAAAAAAAACAACATTCAAAAGATTTAATCACGTTTTTACAAGCACGGCACGAAGATTATATATTACCCGTGCTAAATTGAATACTATACGAACACTGACAAAAAGAATGCAGGTATAGGTATGCCTACTGTAGACATACTGTGTAGCTGAAAAATTGTCAGACATGATCTCATACCTACTACAAATAAATAAATATAGCTAACAATTACACAGAGAAACCAAATTCGCGAGAACTGTAAATTTTAACAACGTACATAGTAAAACTTACGGTTTCATCGTAACAATTTACGATATTACTGTGACAAACAAAATATGTGTGTGTCAATTATACATTGTAACTGTTCTCTTATGGATATTGCTGCTCCAAATATAAGTTCACCTACGATAGGTATAATACAATAACAACAATAGTGGACACGTGATAACAATAGCACACGGCTCCTGTAGATAAATTTTGTTGTTGCTGTAAAAATATTGTACTAGGTATATTTTTATTTCTAATTAACATCATAATTAACATTCGAATCTAACATCTTTTTATACAGCATAATATTACGTAGAACACGATAAAATTTGAAACCCAGTACGGCGAATTGTCTAGAAAAATCAATAAATTATTTCATCATGCCAAAAATTAGTTCTAACCGTTTGCTGGGACTAGAATTTTGCTTGTTACGACCCTGGATTTAGGTTATGTGCCAATCAGAATATTGCCTTAAAACAACCAATTAGATATTTTCAAAAGTGACCCTTACACACATACAAAGCTTAGTCAGTTTTATGTCTCTTAGTCAGTTTTGTGACGATGACCCAGCAAACGGTTAAGTAGTATCGAGTAATATTTTATTATAACTAAGAAAGCGGAATAATTTTTTACATTAAAATAGTTTCATAATGAAAACATTTTTTTTCATTTCTATCTTATCAGGATAGAACAAAAAATCAAAATTTACTATATAATTCTCAACAAAGCTTGGACAGTAAAGTTTCATACAAAGACTTATAATGTTTACAATAAAATTTAGTTCAATTCAGAAAAAAGTTCTGTCGATAATAAAATTTCCTATAAATTGCATGAAAATTTTACATTTTTAAGGTTAAGGTCCGCGGTTTACAGTGATCACAGTAAATTTTTATGTTATTTTTCTATTCGTGTACTTATGAGAAAAGTGAATTTTTAAATTTTGACATCATATAATTATTATGCAACTGAAAAAAATTGTTAGCCAACGTGACAGAGTAATGAAGAGGAAGCGGTAAGAGAAAGAGATAGAGTGCATTAGAGGCAGTGTCACTGGTGCTGGCACCAAGCGGTCTGCGCGACACTCGGCTGATTTAACCTTGGAATATAATGCCTTTAAATAGATAGTAATACCGACGATGAAAAGTCAATTTAGCTGTGCGCGATCTTGTTCAGCTACGGATTATGGCGTGATCTCGTGAATTAAGTTTACCGATGTATTTTTCCTCTCTTCCTCTTGCGTCTTGGCTCTTGGCAATTAAAGATAATAACAAACACTGAAAAAAAGATTACCGCAAATTAGAATTAAAAATATACATAGTAAAATATTTTTGCAGCAACTACAAAATTTATCTACAGCAGCCATGTGCTACTGTTGTCACGTGTCCACCATTTTTGTTATTGTATTATCTTAGATGAACATATCTGTGGTGAATTGTAATAACCAGTTAAGTATATATTTAATCCCTATGACGTTAACTAGTTATTGCAATTCACCACAGATATATTTGGAGCAGCAATATTCATAAGAAGACAGTTACAATATATAATTATACCACAAATATTTTTGTCTTTTAGAGTAATAATTGTTAGCTGTGTTAATTTATTTGTATTAGGTATAAAGGGTATACGGTCGAAACAAGCATGGACAAAATAAACTCGGACAAAATAACCAATAGACAAAAACATATTTGCTAAACTATTTTATATAGACTAAATTTTTTGATATATTTGTTCTTTTTTTCGGAGGGGAGGGGAGGCTTGCCCCCCTTCCCCAAAACAAACAATTCGTTGGTTATTGTGTTGGTTGGTTATTTTTTTCGTGGTTATTTTATCCACGGTTATTTCATCCGGAAACCGGTATGAGGTTATGTATGCAACTTTTCCAGCTACACAGAATGTCTGCAGTAAGCATACATTTACCTGTACACCTCGTTTTTTTCAGTGAAGACGTGCGGTAATCAACATAAATAAATTTAAACGATTGGCTCATCAGAACGACTTTTCTAATATTCTTGCATGGCCAAAAATTTGAGCGACGAAATAACAGTATATCTGAACTATTTTTCGCTTGACATTTATTTGGGTTGTATAGAAGAATTATAGTAACGTAATCAGACATTTGTTTTATGTCTTTCCGAATGTCATATAAAAAGATATCGTGGTGTAATGATTCTGACAAGCTGAGCTATAAAAAAGCGATGCATTATTACATCGTGCACTGCGAGCAACGTACCACAAACATATTGTCGCGTGGTTTATAACTTTGAAAGTATCATAAGGTAATGGAATCGTCACTAATTATTAATCTTTTTCTTAATATTTCATAGTTTGTATGAAGTTTGTGAAATTATATCTCAACATTATATGCATTTCAATAAATAAAAAATCAGGCTGAAATGCAATAATTCAGTATTTAAATAGTCCCATAAAATCAGACCACAGTTTAGTCATAAATGTTTGACATTATCCCTAGTAGAAATTAATCGGGCGTTTGTAGGGCTTTATAGGGCGAGCTCGCCCTATAAGGCCCCTATAAGGGAGAACATTACAAGCCCTACAAACGCCCGATCAATTTCTACTAGGGATAAGTATTGACAACAAACACGCTGATGATCAGGATATTATCATTGTAGAATTGAAAACTACCATATGAAATATAATAAGTTGGTTTGACATTGAAATATAATTCACTCACGTTTCAAGTATCACTGTTGCAACACTACATTGACTCACAGGGAAAACAGCAGTGTTACCATATATGTTACAATTTTAAGAACGATGAAACATAATTGCTTCAAACATAATTGCACAATTTTTTTTATTAAGTCAAATGAAAAAAAAAAACCGGAAATGAATCTATATGTATAATGGAATATCTTTCATTTCATACGTGTACATTTGATGAATTGTAAAATGATATAATAATAGTGTGTGTTATTATTATTCACACACATAAATATTTTATTGTTAATGTAAATAATATCATACTGTTTTTATCACTTTTATGAGGAATTCATATGAAAGAAGTAAATTGAATCCAACAAAAAATGATGACTGTTAACTGAATGAGAAGATAGCGCTGTTCGAAATTTGAATTTTAAAAAGAAGTATAAGAAAAGTTGAAGGTTGTTTATTAGAACTGGCAGAGTCAGGGGTTAGACAGTGTACTAGTAGGAAGAAGGAAGTAAAAAAGAAAAGAAGAGGTTTGAAGATCACTGCAATTGTTAATGCGATAACACGAATTGTTAGAAAAGTTAAAATAAATAAATTGTAATCGAAAGCTTTGAACCGTGAGTATAATTGAGTTGTAATTCAAAACTAAATAATATAAGAAACGCTGTTGAAATAAGACTGGAATTGAACCCAGGGGCCACTGGTGGTGGATGCTTATTATGAGAGCAATTGAACTGTAGACTGATCGGTAACAGATGACATTTCTTGCAAAATGTATGCAATTCTGTAAACAATCTTCCACTAAAAGCATTACTAATGTAGTCAGATAAAAACGAAGAATGTATGCATTTATGCCGCATGTACGAAGCATATCGGGCAGACAAACCGATACATGAAAACTTGGTTACGAACATATTTGCAAATTGCATAGTGCACATTGCGATGGAAAACTGAATCCAAAATCACAAACGTCTTCAACCGAAGACAACATAAAATTGGGTCACGGAATTATAGTAATTTAATGATATTAGAAATAGAAAAGAATGAGTGAAATGAACTGATACATATATAAGGTCAGTATTAGGGGTAATTGTGACACTCAAAATCACGTCAAATCAAAGATAACATATGATACTTATTTCAAACGTAATTTTCTTGTATATGTTTCTCGTGGCATATAATATTTTTCATACTATAATGCACATAAGCTATGTTTAACATAACCTTCTAAGAAAAGACACGTTTTACTTCCGAAACGCTTATACTATTCGATAGACCGAGTTTTATCCTCAAGATGTCATGTTTACTTCCTGTGAAAATAAAACTGTTTCAATTGCTAAAATTACATTATGAAAAACGCAGTGTTATGAAAAATATTCTGATGAGTATACACTCATTGAGATAAACATATATTCTACTTTAAATGAAAAAGTAAATTTTTTATAATATAATTTTGTATAAATAACGTAAAAAATAGATTCAAATTAAAATTAGGTTGAAAAAATGCTTTAGTTCATTATTCAGTTAGCACGATGTCATTTTTTTGATGTAATAAGTGGCAAAGATAAATGTCACAGAATAAAGTAAAGACGAGCATCATCAGCGGCGCTGTGTCGCGTCACGTTTCTCAGCCAAAGTTTCACGGACTTGATCTCCGACTCTAACCTTCTCTCTCCCATTGTTATTATTCCGAAAGAAACATAGAGCGGGCAAATGGTCCACGATCTCGTCAAGCAAAACGATCCTGTTCGCGAACGATTCGATCGAATGCATTTACAAATAAGATTCGCCGTTAAGAGAGACAGCAAAGTGCCTTGTTAGCTATTAGAAAGTCGATGTAACTGTCTTGCCTTCTATCGTCTATCTTCAACAATATTTGAAATTTATGTGCGAAACTAAGTCACACACACTATTCTTACACAGGTTTGCATTAAAGCACTCTCGTAAAACGTGTTGCTTGCAGAACGTTAAGTTACGTCCGTTATTCGTTACCAGGATAATGTTGGCATACTAAAACAAATGTGAAATTGTGTCTCCTGATGTAGTTAATACAAAATCAGAAGTCGTGAGATTGAATTGAAATTAACGTTACCTTGAAGAAATACACATTTTACGTTGTTATGATGTTATGATTTAATATGAAGTATTAAAACCGAGAAAAAGACTCTTAATTGATCGCTGGAAAGACTATGATCTCTCTTGAAAACGGTTGGGCAATTGTCACCAGTGATTGCTACTCCTAAGTAATGCGAAAATTGATCCCCTGTGAAGATACATGTGTAGGCAAACTCATCATTTTCCCAGAGTAACCAGCTGGGAAAATCTGAGGCGTTTGATCAGCAAAAAGACCGATCAAGTTTCGAGTATCGAGATATAATTTATTGAAAAAACGAACGAAATTGATTTCTATAAAAATAAAAAGAGGTCATGCCTCGGGCATCATAATTCACAAAAAAAAAATAATATTTAAATTTACTGGACAAGTTATTTTCAAATAAAATTTATTTACAATATTAAAATAATAATTTTTGAAAAACAAATAAAAAAATACCGCCCGAACAGGGACTTGAACCCTGGACCCTCAGATTAAAAGTCTGATGCTCTACCGACTGAGCTATCCGGGCCGCTGAAAACCATCAGCTTATCGAGCGTCAACACGACGTGAACGACTTGAGTGTAGTTGAATTGAAAAAAAAAAAACAAAAAAAAACGCACATTTAGTTCTTTTGGTCATCGATTGATTAAATATTTACAATACATTTTTACACCTCAAAATTTCTATAAAATCGATTATATTACTATTAAAAGAAAGTTTTAATGAATGTTACAAATTTAATATATTCAATAGCCTGTTTATGTAATTTTAAAATCATGAAAAATTTATAGCGAAAAACTGATATGATTGCATGATTGGCTCTAAATATGTCCAGTTAAAATTAAAATTATTAAAATTATACAATTATCATGTATAAAAGTATACAGGGTGAGAAAAAGTTTTGGAACGGTATAATATCTCCTGTATATTTCAATATAGAGCGAAAGAGAAGAAATACGAGTCAAATTTTTTTTTTCAACTATTTGATGTTACCAAATTTGACACCATATATGTCCATATATGATCATATATTTTATACGTGGTCATATATTGCCAAAATGTGAACAATATATATATATATACAGGGTGTCCCTAAAGTGTGGGAATGCTCGAAATTTGGTAGAATTTTCAGTTCTAAAGAGAAACAAAAAAACACGTGTCTAATATTTTTTGAAAATCTATCCAATGATACCAAATTCAACTCCTCAACTCCAACCCGGTAGGGTTGGGGCGGGGCAACTTTTAAAAGTTAAACAGAGTCCCGTATTTCTTATTTATTCGAGCGTTTCCATACTTTTGGGACACCCGTATGTTGATTGTTTGAAAATTGCTAATATATTGCCAACACGGAGAGGCCGCACACTGACAAACAATGTCAGGACATAGAAATTTAATGCGCTAAAAACAAAATTTTCTTCGGCGTTGATTGTCGATGTGATTTGACTATCCCATAGTGCACTGCGCACCGAGATTCAGTACCAGAGAAGCGACAGTTAACGCTAATAACAATTTATTTGTAGCACATCGAAATTCTATGCGCTGCACATTGTTCTTCGATATGGCGGTCTCCCCTCACGAACTATAGTTGCTAAAATATATTTTTTTATTATACTTATTGCCGCTTTTTATAACCTTTTTATATACAAAATATAATTCATTCATCTTTATTGTTGTAACAAAAGGTTGATTATACAATAATCAAATTATATAATCAACCTTTTGATACAATACAACAATAAAGATGAATGAATTATAACCATCACTAAAGATAACACAAATCAAAATAAAAATAAAATAATATTTTCATTTAAAATCACATTGATTGATATTTTTTACGCTGCGGGTGACTGTGACTCCTATACTAAAAGTATTATAGGGAAAAAATAAAATTTTATTTTTATCGTGTCCCACACGGACACGATATGTTTTCAAATATTTTTCAATAAATTTTGCGCTTGCCGCCAAACGTAAAAAATCGACCACTAGGTGCGCTAATTGGACCGTTTTAATCATGCAGGTACCCTATAATATTATTATTTTTTTCCACCGCGTGTGTTACGCAGATATATCCATATTTGCATGTACTTCCCCTGAATGAAGTAATGTTTTTTAATTAAAAATTAGCTAAAGACATCGGACTGAAAAATCGATAATTGACCGATAAGAATTAAAAAAAGCCACAACAATTATCGGAAGTAAGTTATAATGAACAAATTATCTTGAATGGTGAAAACAACAAGAGAAATGTTTATAAATTCCAAATGGACGTCTGAATTAGGCACATATATATAGCTTCGGAAACAGATAAGTAGTAATTGAAAAGTTAATTGAAGTTGATTGAAAAAATATAATAAAATTAATGTATTTTTTTTAGGTTTACCATGACGTTCCCTTTTAGATACATAAAGGGCAAAGAAATACTCGCCCTTATGTAGCCTCTCAAGACGTCTTCAGCAAGCCTTCAAAGAACATTCGTTGGCAGCTGAACTGTCAGTTAGTAAGCTGGCATACCCCAATAGGGCTCGATTTCTTCGCACCACGTACCGCGGGATATTTTTTACTAGGGTGTTTTTAAATAGTTGGCTAAATAGTGCCATTTCGATGAAACAGTAAAAGTCTATTTTGATTGTATACAGCGAAAAAATAAAATTACCGTCAAACCGTTATGTGAAAAAAGTGCAACTAAAATGCAACTAAAAAATAAAATACGGGAGGAAACACCACGAGTGGAGTTTGTAAGGAGGACGATCAACCATAATCGTCCTGCACATGACGTTCCTCGTTATTTTCACAGCATTTCTACGTACTGCTCGTTAGCGTTGTGTAAAGGTTGTTTCACAATGATTTAAAAGTATCTCTTTGTAATAAAATCAAACTGGTTACTTTTCATTATTGAAAGAAAACATTTTTATATTAACAACAACACGATTTATATCAACAACGCGAATTAGGGTTACCTGGGGTAATTGTGACACATGTGGTAAAGAGTGACACCCTGATTTTTTTATTAAATTTAATTTATTTGGAATATTTTATTGTCTGTACAAGTTTATCATCGATCAAATATTAACATTATTATTTCAGAACACATTAATTTTGAAACTTTCAGGTGACCCTATAGCTCTGACATTGTTATTAATTTTATAAGTGCATCTAAACTAATCAATATAATTTTTGTAGTTTGAGCGAAGTGCGTCATTAATATTAAAAAATTATTTCTATCGAAAATTGTGTTATCCGAGCATATCGCTTTCACTGTGCAAATACAGCAGATAGAATATTACATTCTAATTTCAATGAATGCTAAATTTGCATACATATCGATATTTCAAACTTATATAATTTATTCCACTTAAACGCCAAATTTCAATTATAAATGATTGTATATACTACACATCCACTGTTTAATTCAACCATGTAATATGAAATTCGGCCAATTTTAGTTTTTTTCTATTAATATTGGTTTTTTCAATTCAAAAAATTTGAATGTATATTCTCAACCCCAAAAAGTCATAAATGTTGGGGTCCACATGGACACCAACATTTTGACGAAAAACTTTTGATTCTCATATATTCTTATTCTATAAGAAAAGACGATGATCATATAAAAAATAAAATCTTTTTCGTCCAAAACTGACTTTATAATTGTCATTTGAAATTTAGGGTCCAAATATAATTCATTATGTACGTTAAAGTGAAAAAATTGCTGTAACTCTGTCGGGTTAAATTTCAATGATCAGGATTCATTAGCAATCGTTACGCTGTGATATAGAAAATCTCTTTTTAGAAACTTTCTTTTTGCAAAAGATACAGAAAATATCACCTCTTTGAGACTGTATTATACAGACAAATGAAATGTATAATCAACAATTGAAATTCTTCAATTAAAGAATTTTCAATTCTGCTGAATCAAAGTGTTTTAAAGTGCTCGTGACAGACAGTTTTAAGGTGATTTCAGATTTGATTTACGCAATTGTGAACGTAGCCTGAAGCAAGAATAAGCAATGGAGCGGCAAGTTCTCTTGCCGCAGATCATCATTGGGGAGTGTCTTTTCTAGGAAGTGCATAGGCTACTCGAGGGACTATAGATGAGCACACACAGTCACGCATTCTAAAAGCTGATCGCGGAACGATATAGGCGGATCGCGTGATAATCCAAGAAGGTTTACATTAGCTTATAACGCGATATGCGTTCAAGTGAAGACTACCGTCGATTCGTTGGCTTCGATTGCATTGCCAGTTTCCTTCTAAGACGAGAGAAACGAGAACACGAATATGGAGCGTTTGTGCGATGTAATGGATCGAATGATATTATATGAATACGTTATCAAATGCGCTAAATGTTATTCATGATGCATATTTCTTTTAAGCGTAAGGTGCTCCTCATAAATCGACAATGTTCGGCTTTAAATGAAAGTATGCAATAATATTGCCACGTAGATTACAATTTATAATCGTCATGATTCAATAAGATATAATCCTATTGTTGAAATTCGTATTATTTATGTTCGTATGTTACGTCATTTTGCTTGACCTCTCGCCATTTATACTTTTTATAAGTATAAATAAACGTCCGCTGTATTTTTAAGATTTTTGTTTGTTTTTAGAAAACAACTGTTCAGGAGTATTTTACGTTAAACTAAGAACTTGTATCTTCAAAATGAACTTTTAATTAAGAAAAACAAAATTAATCTAATCCAAATGGCATCGTCTATTATCGGATGATGTCAAAATAATGTGTGTGAAGTTAGAACATTATTAAACATTTTTATACATAAGATTTTTTTATTGAGAGGTCGTTAAACAAAAAAGTGTCATTATACGAATGTGTCATATGTTACGGATAATAAAATTAATTATTTGTTTTCTGTAAACAAACAGAGAATCTTATAATATTTTTCTTCAAGTTGTGAATAGAGAATTTCTCAGTTAAGATCAAAAGATAATGATTAAAAATGGAATGCACACAGTATAATGGAGTCTACACTGAATCATTTACTTCGTGTAGGTGACATTATGTTTACCTCAAATTATTAGCGACCCAGACAAGATTCTGCGAATAGCTGATTGTACCCATTCCACAGAAATTAGTACTTTGAAAAAATATTTTACTTCATTGTTTTAGTAATACTAA
Source organism: Trissolcus japonicus (assembly GCA_030522925.1). NCBI lineage: Eukaryota > Metazoa > Arthropoda > Insecta > Hymenoptera > Scelionidae > Trissolcus > Trissolcus japonicus. The sequence continues at coordinate 47,749 of JAPYZS010000729.1, forward strand.
AGACTGAAAAATATATCTCTCTGATGCATATTTCATATAAAAATAAAAATGAACTAAAACTGAAAAAATAAAGAAAATTTATAAAAGAATCACAAAACTGTATAAACAAAACATTTAAAATTAGTTCGATTTCGAAACCAAATCTCTCCTTACATAAAACCGTAGGGCGCCTAATGATTACAATAATGCATATATATATATATGTAGAAAATATGCAGCATTTATGTTTGGGTATAATTCAAAGTATATTTCATATACTTACGTATTTATGCTTATAATTACATACTACTCACTAATATTTGCATAATATTTATATGCAATTTAAAAATGATTCGAAGAATTCTTTGTGCTAGAACAAAATAAACAAAACGTTTTAAGTGAACACACCAGTTTTGTACACTATAAAATGTTATTTGCATTATTGCTAGCGATCGAACTGATTATTCATGCGCCACTCAGGTGCAGGGTCAGTGTCCGCAAAGTTGGACATGTTTCTCGTAGAATCTTCTCGTATCCTATTAAATAGGTACGTTAAACATCTGCCTACTTTGAAGAAATAAATTATTAATATGTATCACGAAGCAACTTTAAACTTTACTAGATTTAATAATCATGTAATAAGATTTAACTCATCTTACCGGATAGAGCATCTCCTCCTAACCTCACTAACACAACACAAACCAACGAATCGCTCGCACGCCAATGCTTTTATAGTGGCGCCACTAACACAAACACGTATTTTCCCACGTTCCTTACGTCGAGACAATTCGGGACTTATCCGGCACCATGAGTTAACTTGAAAAACTACGAAATAAATTAGCATTGCCAGAGATATTGCCTAGGGTGAATGAACCAATGAATGACCGATTAAGATTCGGTACCAATGAGTGACCGCCCATTTAAAATGCATTGTCTATCTTTGTCACTCCAATGCAATGGTCATTCACTGGTGCCCGGTCAAATGTTGGTGCAGATACTCTATAATCCTAAAATAATATTTTTTATTCACTGTTCATATCCAAGACAATAGTTTTGATTCAGGTTTGACGATGACAAGATTGTTTCACTCATTATTTTTCAATACTAGTAGAGAGGCGCGCGCTGCATGATCATTTGTAATTTTCAAATTTTTAACTACACATTCTCAGCTGTGAAACAAATTTCAAACTGTCAAAAAATAAAAGTTGGACACGCGAACTTGGCCAAAGGTCTAACCCATGGCCAACTTCGGCCTTTCATCAACTTTTTAAAGATGGATTAGTATATGAATGCCTTCATGAAGGCCTCTATAAATATAATGATGCATTGATTTTCGGTGAGTATAAAATAAATTAACTCGTTTGTTTATTTAACCATGTGTTTATGTACTTATAACATATCACAATTTTCAAAGAAAAACAAAAAAGATTAACCTACTTTCGCTCATGCAAATAGTAACCTAATTGTATCAATTTGATTGCATATAAAACAAGAGCATGGTTCAGTGCGTAAATTAGAAATTAATATTCTATTGAACCAAACTTCAGTTAAATTCTAATACTGAATTACTGTCGACGTTGTTCTACTGAAAATTTTTTTATTGTTTTAATTAATTTTTCTTCCATTCTTTTTTGTTAAATATCGCTTATCGAACCTTATATGATTTGTAGTTATTATTTAACTCTTTAACGACTGAACTTCATTTAAAATACTTCAAATACACTTGTCAAGTTCGGTAAAAAATACTCATCACATGATAAACAATTACACAGTTTTTATTATGTACAATTTTATTTTACGAGTTGGTTAGAGTAGCACCAATGTAAACATGCACCGACTCCCTTCTAGAGCAAGA
>JAPYZS010000730.1:0-32261 GCA_030522925.1 Trissolcus japonicus
CCTGATCATGCCCTCCGTCCTCACTTACACTGATCTTCAACGTTTCGACGGCTTTCATTAGATTCTCTACGTTTGATAGTACTCCTTTTTGAGTTTCAACAGGCATATCTGCAAGATTTTTTACAACATTCGAAAGATCAAGTTCGATTCCTTCCAATGCAGTCGTTGTTACTTTTTTCATTTCCTGTATTCTTCGAGATATTTCTCTTTTTTCTTGCTGTGAACGCTCTATTTGCGTTGCTTGTTCTTGTATTTGAGATAGTTCTTTAATTTGAAGCGAATTCAATTTAATTTTTTGTAGCATATTTCTTAGGTCTTCGACTATTTCAATCAGATTATTTCTTATCATTCCTTGTTTACCAATTTGTAGGTCGGTTGAATTTAATAATATTGCTGATGTATATAGCATATGTTCAATCATCGTCAAATGTTTATTTATGGTCTCCAATGTCGATTTTTTCGTTGATAGGTCAATTTCATTTATTACTTTTTCTACATCAACCATACCTTGTTTCAGTTGTTTTATGTGGTGTAAGTAGTGATTGTTTCTTTCACTTGCATCTGCATACACTGATGCAGATTCAAATAATATATTTTTACTTTCCGCAACTAAACATATTGCAATATCTTGAGCATCATTTTGAAACGCGTTAATAATTTTTTCAATATTTTTTGGTAATGAAGGACATTTTTCGCACTTGCTATAAATATCATATACAGTTTTTCCAACAGTTAGGACACTTTCTGTTTCTGTTTTCTTGGTTGTTGTAATTTTTGATAATTTTTTGTCAATCATATCCATTTTTCGTTCTATGAGTTCATGGATTGTTTGTTCCAAACAAGAAAATATTTCGTACGTTATTGTATTATTTATACTCATTTCATTTGGAATTCTGTTTACTGCTTCTTCTGGAATGGAGCTTATTCCATGCTGCTGTTCCTTGGAAATTAGTCGAATTTTACATAGAGATTGAATGTCACATGTTTCTAGATTTAATTCTTCCACAATTGCTTCGAGTATTTCTGTTATTTTCTTTTTCACAATATTTGATTGTTCAGTGAATTCAGGAATGTGTTTTTCAATACCTATAATACTTTGTTCTATTGTCTCAATATAGTTTTCAACTTTTGACTGACTTTCTTGAGTGTTAGTTCGAGTCATTTTCATAAATTTATCTCGAATAATTTTCAGTGCTGCCTTATTTCGTTCGTTATTCAATTGGCAGTAAATGCATTGAAGAGTCTGATTTTCTTCTAAAGAATTTCTTTCCCCAGATTTGAGGTCTTCTACAATTTTTTCTAAAACATCAATTCTTATTTTGTCCAATATTTCCTTCACAGGTTGAAAATAATTCGGTTGAATTGCATCTTTTTCAATGTCGCAAATGATGTTGTATAACCTGAAAAAAGAAATTTTATAATTCTTATTATATTATTTTAAAAGATAAGAAAAATTTTGATTTTCACCTTAAAGTCGTTTGAGTTCCTTGAATTATTTTCAAAAAATCTTCATGTATTTCCTTTTTTACACGTAATTGCGTTTGCAAATCCTTTAAAGGTGACTCTAATGTCAGAATGTTAGAATTTATCTCATCATTCGAATATAAATCCGATGCAAATTTTGTTGATAAATTTGTAAGTAGCACTAAAATATCATGAAATATATGCGTTCCTCGTTCAGTCATTCTTTTATTTACATTAATTAATGTTCTAACAATATCATTCAAATTTTCTTGAATTTGTTTTGATGTTTCATGTAATGTTTCTGATTTCGTAGTGAGTTCATCTTCATTGATTGTCGATTCTATTGAAAGTAAGTCATTCAAGATTTTGGTGATATTGGCCAATATTTTACTTAACTTTGGTTCGTTGATATATCTTGATAAATTTTCTGTAAAGTTTTTCATCATACTTGTGAGTCGTTGAAGTTTTAATTTTATTAATCTTTGTTCTGAAACATTTTCAGATTCCAAAAAATGCCTTACATTTTCTAGCAAGACTTCTATATCTAAGAACGATCTTAAAACTGTATCATTATCGTAGTGAGCTATTTCATGACTCATTTTCATCAAACACTCTTGCAAATATAAGAGATTAGAAATATAATCCGCATTATTTGAAAAATATTCATTCTGATCAACAACAGAATCAATTTCGCGATGCATTTCGTTTACTAGATTTATTATTTCGTACGGAATTTTTTGAAGTTCACTAACTTGTGATGTTTCTTTCGTTAATGAATAAAGACTCTCTTTTGTCATACGCAGAGCGAGTTTTAACGAATTAACGAAGTCTATGTGATGATATGTTTCGTATTTTTCTATAGAAATCATGAGTGCTTCAAGGCGGATAAGAAGTTCTGAAATTTGTAATGATAGAAGTTCCAGTTTTTCAGTCATTACATGTTCATCATCCATGATAGAACCTAGACTCAATTCCATATTCTCTAACGGTCTAGACAATGATTCAATAATAATAGCATCTACATTTTCTTCCCAGGAACCACTAATTGGGTGAAGTTTTATATTCTCTGAATATTCACTTAGTATTCTGAATGTTTTTTGTAAAGAACTACACAGTTCTTGCGATAAATTTTTTAATTCTGTCGAATGCTGCTTAACATTTGTGCCAAGCCGTTTTATTGCATGCCTAGTTCTTTCTAAAATTATTGGACATACTGATTTTGCAGATTCCGTTAATTCGTAATTGTATTTGTAGAGATTTGATAATATTTCATCCACACAATCTATTAAAGGGTCTAGAAATGCTACATCGTATTTTAAGACAGAAACACTATGTTGTTTCATCAATTCAACTCCTCGAATTAATTCATCCACAGGCTCACCAATTAGTTCCAGCAAAGAAATTCGCTTGGTTTGCAAACTACCAGTCTCTTCAGTATCTTGTGCAACTTTGTTATCAATCCGAGTTATAATATTGCATATTTCATTTACGGGATTTACAATGTTCATCGTGATGAACTGGTGTAATTGATTATTGTTATCTTCTCTGATTACGTCTTTAAGTTTCTCGTAACGTATGAGAGTTTCTCTAATGCGCAATACTTGTTGTTCTAAATTTTGTACAATAATCAACATCTCGTCTGTTTCAGTTTCAGATATCATTATCTGTAAATCTTCATCTTTTGAACTTTTTATTAATCCTTCTATTGACAAATTTTGATCAATCTCAACCAAATTGAATCCATCCGGTTTTAAATTAGATTGATCACTTGTAACTGTTTTGGATGTAATAGCATCTGCAAAAGACTCGGTATCTAAATCATTTTCATTTTTACTAACTTCACTGTAATAAACGTCTGTCTCCGTAATATTTTTGTCACTTTCATCGCTGCCTGACAAACTTTTGTGTGAAAGTTGAGATTTTCTCCTCGGGGGTCTTTCTGGTAGTTTATCATCATCAGTTATTTCAAGTGGCATAGACGATGATATTGAAACTATTTGTGTTTGATCTTCCAAAGCTGAGATATCTTCGATGTCAACTTCAGTACGTAATTCATCGATTTCTTCAACTTTAGCAAAATACTTTGGTGTTACATCAATAACAACTGCTTCCATGCATAATTTTCCTGATGTAGATGACTCTTTCGTGAATCTCATTGGTGGAAGTTCGATTACATTGTGTTCTAAAAAATATAATCGTAATTAGAATAAATAATAAAAATATTTTCTGTTTAAATGCTTTATTTATACCTGAAATTTTTTCGGAAAGTTGATCTGCATACATCTCAACAATTTGAATAGCTTCATTCTCTGTCAAATCTGGAGTCTCGTACAAACTCACCGACACTTCTTTACCGTCAAAGCTGAAAGAAACATCACCGCGGTCTTCAATTGAAACTGATAAGTCTGTTTTAACAGTTTCATAAATTTGAGACGTTCTCTCTTCGTGTATTGTAGATAAAGACATAGCTCGATCTGAATTTTCCTTAGATTTTAAGGACGTCATTTGCAAATCATTTGATTGATCTGCTACGCGATCTAGAAACGAATATTGTTTTTCATATGGAGTCTAAAAGTATATACTTGTATAAATTTTGAAATCAAAAAATCTATTTCACCTTCAAAACCAAGTATAGATGCAGAACTACTAACGATGCCCATACAATTGGTTGCTTCACACGTATATGTTCCAAGACAACACATTCCACCTTCATTAGAAATTATTCTGTGTATATCTCCAGGCATCAATTCATTACCATCTTTATACCATTTTAGACGAGGTTGAGGAACGCCAATGACTTTGCACTCAAGATTTACTGTGCCTTCTACTGATAATACAGCTCGTAAGGGTTCTAAAAATTTTGGTTTTTTATAATGTTTAGGAATTACTATTTTGAGAAAACACGATGTCAAACTGTGCCCAAATTCATTGGTTGCAATACATTTCCAGTCGGCCTGTTATAAAATAAAAATCAGCTTAATATAAATTAGATAATCATGTCATATTTTCATTAGGTTTTACCTGATCTGTGAATTCCAATGCTTTTATTTGTAGACTGCATATTCCTGTTTTCCTTTCAGTGAGTTGATATTTGTTGTTTTCAAAAATTTGAAGATCATCCCGAAACCATAATAAATTTGGTTTTGGAACAATGTTCACTACAGTAAACAAAAATAATAAAAAATTGAATTAATACAGTTATTTATTTATTTTATTTTATATAAGACATTTTATAATAAATTTGTTTCAATCTATAGTTTAGAAGTTTAGTAATCTAGCATACCTTGGACGGTAAATTCGAAACTATCGCATATCTTTGCTTCACAACTTCGAAGCCCTTTAATAAATTTAGGTGGTTGATAAAAATTCAAAAGCTGCAATCGTTCTTCTTCATTCAATTGATTTCGTATGTCTTCAATGGTTAATTCTGCTGTGCTTACAGATTCGCCCATACAATTTCTTGCAATACAGCAGTATGACCCTGAAAAAGATTTATTTCAATTAAACAGCCAATAAATTTAATTTAAAGACGCATCATGCATGGTTAACAATATTTGAAAAACTGATTACCTAATGAGTTCGATCCAGTCAATTGATAAATATCTCCAGGTTTCAATTCTTGGTTATCTTTATACCATTTTAATAGAGGGGTTGGAAACCCAACAACTTTACATTCAAATGAAACAAATCCTTCATCAGTCAGTATAGCTTGTAAACCTTCCAAAAACCTAGGTTGCTTGAAATTTTTAGGAACTGAAAATGTTTATGAGGAACATAATTTAAAACATTTATCTATATTTATTTGTAATGATAATCATTTGTTGTAACATCCTAATATTCAATTAAATATAATTTATCTTACTGATCATTGAAACATGACACGCAGTTATTTGTTTATAATTATATTCCCATGTAGCGACACATTTCCATTCTCCCTCATCTACTTTCTCTGACGGATCAACTTCTAAAGAATAGGTTCCTAGACCATCTTCCATTATGTGATACTTTTCACTCGAATGTATCCGACCGCCATTATTATACCAATGAATTTCAGAAGGCCATGGCGGCACTTTAACTGAAAGATAAATTTTTATATTGATTTTTCATAATATGTATATCCTTAATAAATTCAGATATATGTAATAAAAAAACCTTTGCATGTCAGAAAAAGTTTTTCTCCAATTTTGCAAGACGTATCCCCTAGTTCGCTTTCAAACATTTGTGTACCATACTCTTCTAAAACGACATCTTCTAATCTTGAATCATCCCGTCTGCCTTTTCCAACAACGTGAACCTGTTTTAAATGAAATAGTAATATAATAAATCATTCTTTCTTCATTTTTTTTTCATGAACTTAACATATTTGAAGACAATTCAAATATTTTAATACGATTTTTTAAATTTTTGAACTCATTCAACTTACACGTGATGTAGAAAAAGCACTTCCTAAACAATTTATAGCTTGGCAAGTGTACGTTCCTAAGGATGTTTGATCCTCTACGTTTACTGTGAGAGCAAATGTATCACCAGCTTTGATTTCAGCATTGTCTTTAAACCATTTTAATTTAGGAGTTGGAGTACCCGTTACTTTACATTCTAACGAGACTGTTCCATTTTCTGTTAATATGGCACGTAATTCTGATACAAATTCGGGTTTTCTATAAGACTTTGGAACTGAAATGATAATAAGCAATCATTAAAAGAAATCAAAAAACTATTTCACATAATTTTATAATAAACCTGATATTTCCTTAAGACTTATTAGTTACCAGCAACAGTCAGGTACGCTGTACACGTAGATCTACCGTATTTATTTTCTACCATGCATGCCCAGTACCCTTGGTCCTCTACCATGACAGGCATTATATCCGCACAATAAAAATTTCCTTCGTGTGCGCATATAATTCTGGAGCTTGAAGTAATCAATTCATTATTTTTGTGCCATGATACCTAAAAATAATTCAAAAATGAAAAATGATCTCCGGATTCATAAGCTGAGTCATGATTGGGACGAACGGTAGACACACATTGTATAATCATTTTAAAAGAACTTGCCTTAAAATTCGCTAAACTATTTATTTGAACAGATAGTCTGGCACTAGTGCCAACTTTGATCGTTTGATCGCATAATCGTTTCAAAAATTTCGGAGGATTCCCATCTTTCGATAAGGATTGCTCGTCGTCAACGCTAAGTTTAATTCGTTTCGAAAATATCCTTCCTTCTCCACGGTCAGAAATTCTCTTGGCAACAAGAGAATAATAACCTGCATCCTCTTTCTGTGTGTGTTTCAATGTCAATTGAACAATATTTCTTTTAGCCTCAATCCGATATCGGTTGGGAGCAACAGGTAAATTTTCATGATACCTGGAAATAGCATATTTTTAAAAATTACGAAAACTTGCTTTCAAACGATTATAGAGCTCGTGATCTTGAAATTTTTATTTTTTTTTGGAATTTCAATGATTCATTATAAGAAATGTAGAATAGTGTGTAACTTCGCAGCTACGCACGTTCTCGAAATTGTTTCCAATTCAATTTCATAACTTCTATTTTCGAATCACAAATTTGATTATTTTAAAACAAATTTAAAACATTAAATTTCAAGTTGTTTAGTAGTAGATTTGTAACGTATATTAAAGACCTTAACTCAAATTAGAATGAAGAAAAATTTTAAAAACAAGATTGCGAATAAAAAAACTACAAGTAGCTGTGTACGTTTGGCTTATAAATAGGTATCCACGTGGTATATATTTGTCTTCAAATCATCTAACTCGATGCCTTTTTGATTCAGGTCAAGAACAAGCTGAAGTTTCGGTAAACATAATAATGCATTTCAATGTAACATTTTTTATTTAAAAAGTTTTTAACGAAATTCTATAGTGTTACAATAATAAATCCAGTCACGATGGATGTGACGTTTCCAACATAAAAAATGAATAATTATAATTTGGGTTCATATGCAATTTGAAGATATAGCTTGATAATATTTTTTCAATTTTAAAACTTTGGAAATGAAAAAAAAATTGTTGTATAGTTTACTAACCCTTTTTTTCGGTTTTTATAATTGATAGATGACTTTCCATCATTGTCGCAACACTTGCAACATTGACTCCCCATTTTTTGAAGCTAATGTTCGGTTACCAAATAAAAATTCCAAACTCAAAATAATAAAAACACTTATTTTCACAACATCACATAACGTCACAATCACAATATATTTCAATGTATAAATTTATTAGTTGTGTTACGCGAGGGTCAATTGAGAATAAAAATTGATGAACATTTTCACTTTCTTAAACTTCAGAATATAAAAATAAAATAACAACATTACACAATGTGGTTCTAAGACGTCGACTATGTTACCAAAGAAACTAAATTATAATGTCCGAAACATTCTTGTCGCGACGGTTTCTAAAATATTTGCGCAGTCGCAAAGTGCATTCTATTTTAACATTACGGTATAAAATTTGCGTTGAGACTACCTTTGTAAAGGAGTATAGATAATTATAGGACTGATTAACATTATATTATTATATACTAATGAGAAATTATTCGCGGTACACCTTAAACTGACACCTTTCATTTACCTTCATTCATGAGTACTGTAAAATGCTAAAAGAATTCTGATTCAATTTGTTCCAATTCATTTTACGTATAAAACAAAACAAAATTTCGATATAAGACCACTTTTCAGGAATACGTACAATTCAAATGTTAAGTCGTCGTTATTTCCACCAATTAATTCGGTGATGGCAACAGCATCATCGTTACTATTTGCATAGCATTCTATAAACCCTTTCGAATCTTCTTTAAACAATTCATGGTCAAAATCTGCAACAAAATATCACTCATGATTATATTTTAACTTTCTTGATGGAAATTTTCAACATTTTAAAATATTGTAAAAGACTTTTTCCTCATTCATTCACAAAAATGTTTTTGCCAATCAATTTCGTACAGTATACAAAAATAAAATATTGTTCACATCATCATGGAAATTCGTACAAATTAAATGAATATTAATTATGATACTATCAAAATTCTGGTAGATGAAAATAATTCGGCGATGGTTCGTGTCTGCGACCCCCTTTCGATTCAATCCCCTCAGTCTTTGATCTATAGATGCTCTCAACATATTGCCAAAAGCTGATAAGCAACATCGATTACAAGCTTTGATTTTACCTTCCATCGACAATTATTGTTGAACGCTGTACTCGTAGTAATCTTCAAATTCATAAATAAAAAAATTGTAAAAATGGATAAGATTTTATGAAACAAAAAAAAAGAAGCAAATCTATTACATCTATTTTCTTAACCGAAAACTTTTATTTGTTATGCTATCTGTTTTTGAGGATTAAATTTGATGTACCAGTAGAATAGTCCATAAAAAAATGTGTAAACTTTGATGATACTTATCTAAAAATTGCTGAATGGACATAAAAATTTTTAACATCTTATATCCAGCAAATTTATAGACAATTTTTTGATAAACAAGCTAATAAATCTTAGTTTCAATCTACTAAATATTTTGTCGAGATTGCAGATCATTGATGACGCGATTTTCATCGAATCTTTCAACGCTTCGACCGTTTTGATTTCCAAAAAAAAGTCTGAGAAAATTAACAATATGAATCAGTATGTCACAAAAGTAAGCGACCAGTAATTAAATGTCTAGGTTGAAAAACAAATAACATGAAAGTATTTAAAAAAAGTGTTTCACTGGTCAAGCAATTCACCAAGTTCAGCTATACAGAGCGTCTAAAAATATAACTGGGAAGTATGAATTTAACCATTCGTCAAGTATAAATACATTTTAAATATTAGTTCAGAAAAATTAGCACAAAAACATTTTATTTGCAACAATAATAACTGTACTCACCTTCGTGAAACATTTTACCAATATGATTGTCCCTCAGATATATTTTTACACATATGATTTTAAAAATCACAAATTCTTATATTCACACACTCGACAAAAGTATTTTTGGTTTGTTGATCAAGATCAGTTAGATTCGATTATCTCATTGTGCAAAATCGTATGAATCGATGTATTACGCGCCATGCACTGATTTTGTTACTTGGAAAACTGCAAGACGGGAGCTCTGGTCTAAAATCGTCGCATCACTGTTCGCCGCTTCCCCTTTCACATCTTGGAAGCTACTACAAATTTTTCTCATTTTATCATATACGAGGGTATGATAAATGCGTAATACTTCTTCTTTACAATATGTTAGTCTAATATATAACATATCCAAATTGCTAAACATTCGCATAAAATATAAAATTAGTTTACCGGAAGTAAATACGCAATCTTTTTAGAAATTCAATTCATTTTAGAATATAAATAAATTTTGTGATTTTCATAACTGATTTTCAGAATGTATAAAATTTTACTTAATGGTTTTTTAAAAAAAGAAATTACATAAACTATACAGGGTTATCATGAAAAATCCATAATTTTCACTGAGAATCGAACTCTTGCCTCTGAAGCTGAAAAATCACGCTTAAATTAAATTTTTTTGAAATATTGCAATACTAGAATGTTTTTTAATTTTAAATTCTTCTTAAGATTGAATCGAATATAAAATTTACAATAAGTACTTTAAAAAATGATAAATTGTTGAATATATCAAAAAACATCATTTCTATTTAATTAAATTAATTGATATCTATTCTATCTATTATAATAAAATTCTAAGGAAATTTAATTTAGTCTGCCCTTTTTTCTTCAATTAACTGGCACAAAATAGGTTTGTCTACGGCCAGAATATAATGAAGATAAATATATGCAAGAGTGCAACTTCAATGACAGTTCTCATTGCGTCCTTATTCAGATCGCCTTTGCAATGGAAATGGGACTTTATGACACAGCAGACGTGCATTTCAGTGCAGCTCTGAATCCATGTCTACATGACATCGTTTTGAAAATGATTATTTTAAATTGAAATAACTCGATGGATTTTGAACAACACTAGCAAATACAAAGACTAAAGTAATCTTAAGAACCACTGGATATCGAAACCATCTTCGAAATTTATCACCGTTTGTGAGTATTCAAAGTTAACCACAAATATAATCTTAGTATGTAACGTGTACAATTGTATTTTAAATAAATTGAAACAAGTGTTTTTAAATTAATATCTCAAAATAGTATTGGAAAATGATTGCTTTTTAAGACATATTTAATATACTTTCATTTTCGCTTCTGGTTCCCAAAATTCAGATTCAAAAGTGAAGTTAACCTAACAACTCAGATAATGTGTAGGGGGTACTTCAAAAATAAATTTCTAAATTTTTCTAGAAAGGACAGAAAAAAACTTTGCAAAATTATAAACATTTTATCAGTTAAAATATTTTATAATTCATCAAATTTTTCTGTTAAAAATATTCTTTACTGCAACTGAAAATGTCTTTAGTATTTCAAAATCTCGTTATGTTATGTTATGCAATAATGTGTTTTAAATTCTATATCCTGCAGTCAATCGATTGATTATAAATTTGTTTTGTACTTTTCAGTGTAAAATATTGAAGCTATGAAATATTGTATCAACTAATTATTCTGTAATAATTAAAAATTGCAAAAACATTTTCCATTGAATTGCAATTTTTTTCATTTCAGATACTCAAATTAACACTCGACAATGGGAAACTCGTTAAACGTAGCCTCAGCGTCAGCTGCAAACATCATAAATTCACCTATAGAAGAAAAAAAACACAAGCACGCAGACATGACTGGACAACCACCACCAGAATGTCCGATGCATAATAAAGGTGCAGAACAAAAACAATATAAAAGTGAATGTCCCATAAATGAATCGACTAGCGATATAAATCCTTTGAATATGGTAAGCGAGTTCATAATAACTATTATAAATTTTTTCTTTTATCGTTTTTTAACTTTCAAACTTGTTAAATTCAATAACATTAAATATAAATTCTTAACAAAATTTTTACGTTTACAGATGCCACCGGCTAATCAAAATCCTGCCCCAGGTCAGCCATTTCCATTGCCCACAGATAGACAAGTGTCTACAATTCCAAAGGCAACGGACGAAGGTGAATTTTGGGTTTACCCGTCGCAGCAAATGTTCTGGAATGCCATGCTGCGAAAAGGTTGGCGATGGAAGGACGAAGACCTCAGTCCCAAAGACATGGAACACATTATTAAAATTCATAATGCAAACAACGAGCAAGCCTGGCAGGAGGTACTCAAATGGGAAGCATTTAATCACCGAGAATGCGAATGTCCGAAACTTCGTAGTTTCGGTGGAAAAGCTTCCAACTATTCGCCACGTGCTAGAATGCGTTCCTGGATGGGGTAAGAATTTGCAACCCTTTTTTGAATTTAATTTTTTACATCTGCCAAAACCGAATCATAAAAACTTGCAAATTATTTTTCAGATATGAATTACCGTTTGATCGTCACGATTGGATAGTGGATCGGTGTGGAAAAGATGTAAGATATATCATAGACTATTACGATGGAGGCTCAGTGGATGACAAGTACAAGTTCGCACTTCTGGACGTGAGACCGGCGATGGATTCATTAGGAAACGTTTGGGACCGCATGAAAGTGGCTTACTGGCGGTGGAAATATTCGTCTGAAGAATAAAACTGGTTCAATCAATGAAACGAAAATTTGTTAAAGTTGATTACGAAATCATTTGTTGTAAACATTTTAATCCCTAAGCCGTTCAAGTCGTTAACACTAATGAATAGGAAAATGATACATGATCTACGTTTTAGATTGAACAACTCGCCTGGTTATAAAATAAATAGTTAAAATAAATGAATTTATAAAACGTGTATTGATAAGCAGAGCAATTATTTATTACATACTTTAATTAAATACAAATACCATGACTTAGGCATTCAAAAGTTTAGTCTTGATGGGCTTTGCTATTCGAATGTGCGTGCGTAGTGCTCATCTCATAAGTATAATCTTCGCTCAACTTTTTGGCTAAAAAGTAAATCTCAGCTAGTGCTACGATCAGCGCGAACATTATACCGAGCAGCAGCCGGAATCCAAAGTCAAGATTTCCGACAATCAACTGAATGCCGAGAAATCCAAAGACGAATCCCGTTATCACTGAGAACACAAACTGGGCAACGGCGATCAACTGTTTATTGATTTGTTTCACTGAAACAATTTTAAATACTCTATTAGTAACCTAATAAATATTTTCAACAAAAATACACAAAATAACTTACTTTGGTATGCTATTGTATCTTCAGGGTGAAATTTACGGACAGGATCAACGTTTCTAGTCATGTCCGCATACTGTCGACTTTTTTCTTGTTCGATCAAATTTTTAACTCGAGCGTCCAGCACCGGATCTCGCGGAACGATTTTCAGTTCCGGCAGAGTCACCTCGGCGTTTCTCAGCAACTCGTTGAGATAAATTTTGTCCTCGTTGATCTTGCGATATTCAGTCAACTTTTTATTCAGCCAAACGATGTCTTTGACGAGGAGCACACACTTTTCAACATCTTCACCACTTTTAATTTGTTTTATATTTGCAGGTGAGTCTTCATCCACCTCCACTTTATTTTTTATGAAATTAACGATTGCATCATTTGGCTTGATTTTCACTGTGCAATCTTCGATCGGCAACAATAACATCGTACAGTTTTATCAAAAAGTAATAGAAAAATGAAGGAAACAAAAGACAAATTTTGTTTAAGATAATAATAATAATTTTACGATTGGATGTGCAACTTTTCTTCCAACTTGGTGTAATAATCTTCGAGCTCGTTTTCTTTGTTCTTAAATTCTTGATCCACTTTAGCACATTTTTCACTCATGTCATTGATGAATTTTTCCCATTCCGCTATTCGGTTCTCTCTCTGTTCGCTCAAGTAAGTACTCTAAAAAATGTTTTAAAATTAATTTCACATTTGCAAGGAGTAATTTCTTAACTTTCTTAAGTTTTTTTCTACGAACCTTTGTAACCTTTCCACTTTTGTTAATAACACATTCGCACATACTAACTGCGACATCCAGATTTGCTTTTAACGTGGGAAGGTACAAATCTCCTAACTCGTCCGCCCGGTCCAAAGTACCTTGCCCTAATTCTGTTGAATACTCTAAGATTTTGAACAAGTTATCTACCTCGCGATCATTCCTCTTTTCCTGCAACCACACAAAATGTTTCAACGAGAACAATAATCAGTCATTGATTCTTTTCATGAATATTGATAAAAAAAGTATTCCTTCCTATTTATATCAGTCTTTATGGTATATTTTTTATTCTACATGTTCTATTTTTCTATGCAACAAAACTTTTGATTTTCTTGATTACATTTTGTAGCTTACTTGGAATTCTCGGAGAAAAAAAGAAACTTCACCTTGAATGACAGGTTTGTGATCAAACAATCGGCTCCAAATCTTTCCAGTATCTATAAAAGATTCCATAGCATCATCGAGAAATGTCAACAAAAAGTGAAGCTAAGGTGCTCGCAAAATCTCACCTTTGATGACGGAATCCATAGTCCGGTTGATTTGTTCATACAAGTCAGGTTTCTATAGAGCAAATGCACAGATCAATGTTAAATCCTTAGATTGTTCTAACTCAAAATTAAATACTCACCTTTGACGTTCATTTTTATAACAAAAATCTTCCTTCATTCAGAATCACGAAACTAACACGTAAATTTCACTTAAGTCATGTGATCGCTTTTGGAGCAAGTGAATGCGTCACTTTGCGCCATCTGGTGTGATCTAAATTCGGTCATTTGCTGTGACATAATTTGAAATATCATACACTGCGGTGTTTTCATGCGCGTTAATTGTTTTCGTTAATTTTGAACTTTTTTCTTTCTAATTCAATTGAAATCGGATCTGGTAAACAAGGTCATACGATCAATTTATTCACAACTGCGCGTTGCCATATGCAAAAACATGTGCAAAAAACAAAGTTGCATGATCCAAAAAGTAAACAGTTATTCAAAAGGATAACAATAAAATGAAAATAAAATTATTACATAATTGTTAAACTGTTTAAAATGTCGAATTAAAAACATTTATTGATTTGTATTTTTACAACCTCCAGGAATATATGAGCAAAGTCAACACGTAGAAACATTATGCAATTATTATCTAACGATTAATTTTCCACACAGTGATGCACAAAACAAAAATTAATTGTTCGGTTCAACTATAATTATGAATTTAAATTAATTAATTATTGACAAAAGTTCAATTTTCATTAATGGTCATCAATTTTCCAAATTCCAAGACTGAAAAAAAAACAATTGCAAAATTTATAACACAACGTTATTGTTAAAATGATTCTAAAAAAACATCAGAATTAAGATTATCATCACCTTCTGAATTAAAACATTTAATTTGATTTTCTATCCTGGGAAACAAATGCGCGTATACGCGCAGTTATTTCAACTTGTTATAATAAGTTTTCGGGACTGGGAATATATAAGAAAGGAGGAGAGGGGATTATAACAATCTCAAGAATCCAAAAAAATGCATCAATATAATTCATAGCAAGGGTGTTGCAAAATTTCGCGAGTAAAAGTTGATGGCGATTTAAATGTCAATGAAATGGAACTAATGGCGTGTTGATGATGAAAGGCGAGAGACCACAGCGGCTGCAACGTGACTTGGGCTATATGCGAGTCGCCGGGCGCTGCGATTGGCTACAGAATCTACGGTCACGTTGCACTTGGCGTGTCCCGAACCTCTTGCGGTTCTTTCTCTTGGTCGTTCTATCCGCTTTTACGTGCAAATAGATTGCTCCTTCTAGTTGTCAAAATTTCGTTCTGCTCCTGGCAGGAAAAATCAATCCGCGCTCATCCCAAAGTGTTTTCAATTTTTAAAAGTGCGCTTGTTCTCTACCTTTTCGCTAGGTGCGTACAGTTTTTGCGTCGATATAGTACGTTTGAAAATGATTCACAAGTTGATTTACAACATTACAATTCCCACGGACGAAAGTTGAGGTATGTCTTTGAACATTAAACAATATTATATTTCAAGTTCGATAATTTGTTTCGTGCAAAATTACGAAAATGTGTTTATTATAAAATTTTCAACGTTCCGTTTGCAGGTTCATTGTTTTCGGACAGTTTTGAAATTTCGGAGGGGAATCCATTTGTGTCAGAATCATCAGAAGTGAGTCATTAAAATTTGACTAATTATAATTTCTTTTTAATTTTGTATACAAAGAATGTAATGTTGTATTATATTTTTTCAGAAATCATTCGATTCTGAAGTTCAACAATGATTAACAACGCTGATCGAGAAGTAAAAATTGTAATCAAGAATAGCAAAAGAAATTTTGACCAATTGTTTGGTACTCCAAAATAGATAAGTTTCAAGTAATGCGAGTTCCAATTTTATCGTTAGTTGTAAATTTTTATGTATAATACAAACAATGAATGAAATAAATGGTCCAACAGACATAAATGATCCAACAGAGGTGAACATCGCTAATAAAAAAGAAATGACAGGAAGCCAAGGCAGTGAATACTGCAGTAGCGTTGCGATAGATGATAACAGAAGAAAACACACCGTCCACTGGTTTCGCAAAGGTCTTAGATTGCACGATAACCCGTCTTTGAGAGACGGACTCGAGGGTGCCGCAACTTTCAGATGTGTTTTCGTTTTGGACCCCTGGTTTGCTGGCAGTACAAACGTCAGCATCAACAAATGGAGGTTCGCAATTAAGTTGAAGTTGAAAAATTCGATACAACCATTGAAAAGTACAACAAAAGATTGAAGTAACAATTCTAATTTTGAATTCCAGATTCTTATTACAATGCCTCGAGGATCTGGATTGTTCCTTACGAAAATTAAACTCGAGGTTGTTTGTGATTCGCGGACAGCCGGCCGACGCGCTGCCGAAACTGTTCAAAGAATGGGGAACCACAAACTTGACCTTCGAGGAAGACCCGGAACCATTTGGACGAGTTCGGGACCGCAACATCTCAGCACTCTGTAAAGAACTCGGAATATCTGTGGTACAGAGGGTATCCCATACGCTTTACAAACTGGACGAGTATACAATTTTCAATCCCAATCTTATTTCAATCGCACGACAAATTGGAAGATCAAATAATCGTTATTTCTTATGTTTCATCTTGTTCCAGAATAATTGAAAGGAACGGAGGTAAACCTCCGCTGACTTATCGGCAGTTTCAGAACATCGTCGCCAGGATGGATCCGCCTGAGATACCAGTTCCCACTATAACCACAGCTTGTATAGGAGACGCTTACACGCCCATCAAAGATGACCACGATGAAATTTACGGGGTCCCAACTCTCGAGGAGCTGGGTTAATATCTCAACTTTGAATGAGCCAAGTAAGTGGCCGACCTATTTTTTACCATAACAAAATGCTTGTTCCAGGATTTGATACTGAAGGGTTGTTATTACCATCGTGGGTGGGAGGAGAGAGTGAAGCCCTGGCGCGTCTGGACCGTCACCTGGAAAGAAAAGCGTGGGTCGCTAGTTTCGGCCGGCCCAAAATGACCCCGCAGTCGTTGCTGCCCAGCCAGACTGGACTGTCCCCGTACCTTCGATTCGGGTGCCTCAGTACCCGACTGTTTTATTCCCAACTGACGGATTTGTACAAAAAAGTGCGTTTCATTTTGATTTGTCTTTGATCCTTCCTTTCTGACGTTCAAACTTTCATTCGCAGATCAAAAAGACCGTACCGCCGCTCTCGCTGCACGGCCAGCTACTTTGGCGGGAATTTTTTTACTGCGCTGCTACGAAGAATCCAAATTTCGACCGCATGCAGGGAAATCCCATTTGCGTACAGATACCCTGGGACAAGAACAACGAGGCTTTGGCAAAATGGGCAAATGTAAAACATTCAAAACATTTGAACATTATTTTAGTGAAAATTTTTGTGTTAAATGAATATCAACTTTGACTAGGGTCAGACAGGGTTCCCTTGGATAGACGCGATAATGACCCAGCTGCGAGAGGAAGGCTGGATCCACCATTTAGCAAGACACGCAGTGGCTTGTTTTTTGACTCGAGGAGATCTTTGGATCTCATGGGAAGAAGGAATGAAAGTACGAATCATACCAATTATGAAAGAAGACAAATTGGAACAAGTTGAAGCGTAATAAAACTGGATTAGTCGAATAATTGTTGACTAAATTATTTGTCAGGTATTCGATGAGTTACTGCTGGACGCGGACTGGTCCATAAATGCTGGCATGTGGATGTGGTTGTCGTGCAGCTCATTTTTCCAACAATTTTTTCACTGTTACTGTCCTGTAAGATTCGGACGAAAGGCTGATCCAAACGGAGATTATATCAGGTGATGATTAATTGCTGACAATAATAAACGGAAATTAAGTTTTTAAGAATTGGATGATTAGATGAAACTGATTCTGTTTTATTTTTCACAGACGTTATCTGCCTGTTTTGAAAAACTTTCCTGCAAAATATATACATGAACCGTGGACGGCACCACTCAGCGTTCAAAAAGCAGCGAAATGTATTATTGGTCGCGAATATTCCCTTCCGATGGTAAATCACAGTCATAGTTCACGTACAAACATTGAACGCATGAAACAAGTATATCAGCAGCTAAACAAGTATCGGGGCAATGATACTTTCAATGGTAGTTCAATTTTTATAATTTAAATTATAGAAACCAACCGAAGCTGAGTTATCAAGAATATTTTTTATGTTATTCTAATATGAGATTTGAACTTTGCAGAAACTAAAAAGATGTTAGAAAATAAAGATGATGGTGAGTTTTGAGATAAACTGCAAAGCGAATTAAAAATCATCAATCACTTTCTAATATGCTATTTTTTAGATGAACAATTTAAAAAATTTGAAGCATGATTGCCAATAATGTGTGAAAAAGTACAACTCTCATTAAAAATTGCGAATAAAAATTGCAAGCTGATTGTGTGGACCGTCGACTCCAGTTCAATGTTATGGACAATTGAAATTCGCTTTTATTGTGTACAAATGTTTCCACAGCGATTAACAAGTATAAGAAAATATGTATCATTAACCCTTTCATTCGCCAACAAATTTTTGAAATTAAAAGAAAATTCAATATAAAATCCTTTAATTAAACTTGGTACAAGTCAATTTCGAGGGACAGAAAATCAGTGACTGAAAGGATTAATTTAAAGTGCACTTAAGATGTGTAGACTACATTTAAATTTTAATGATAATTACATATATTTTTGTGTTACAAAACGTGAGAAATAAATATAATTTTTATATATAAAACAATTGAATTCAATATAATTCAGTCAGACTTAGTTTACATCATATGCATAAATTGAAGAATGATTTCATAAACAAAGGGATAAAACATTTTTTTTTCTTATTTTGATTTTTTATATTTCAATTATTTATTGAATGGATTCATTTGTCTGCGCAATATACATTTTCAACGGTAAATAAAGACGAATTGTAAAGTGTTAAAATAACGAGTGTAAGTACATGTAATATATTGACAGTTGGTTTACCATCTTAAATGATAAATAATGATTTGTTAAAAATAGAATGTTTGGTCCAAAATCAAATAGAATCAAAGAGTATTACATTAAAAATAAGATAATTATTCAAATTCATTTTGATGTTATCATAAATTGTGTATTCAAAAATATATTTATCACTTTTTACATACTTTTTTTTGCTTTTTCTTTGAAACATACAGTTGTTACTTAATCCTGTATTATATTTTATTTGTGCCCCAATTATTTTTTTCCCGAATAGCACGATATTCTCAAAAAGAATTTTTCTGTCGTTTTTCAAGGGTTTCGCATCACACTTGTTATTTAATAGCCACAGTCATCATCTAAAATGTAAAATCACATCGATGATATTTGCTATAACAATAGTTTGTAATATTTTCATCTATTTCACTATTTTATTTAAATCAAAAATATGTTGAATGGCTAAATTAATTGGTACAACACTTATGTAAATTAATCACATTACATGATGCAATGTACATTAATAATTCATTTTCGAAGACTAGGTCGATACAAAGTTTCACTTAAAATGCATTTTATGGCATTTCAAAATATCATTCTCTTTACTGATAACGAAAGAAAGATTATTGCTTACTTTTCAATCACTTGAAATTAAATGCAATAAAATACAAAAAAAAAATGAAACACAAAATAGTCAGTATTATTCGTCTCTCTCATACTGCATACATTAAATGTGACATTAATAAATAAGATTATCTTATTATTGTATGCATCCTAGCATTTAATTTTGTTTAGCAACGTACTCGTCAGATTTATATATATATTTTTTATGTATTTACTCCACAAACCTTAACAATAAATAAATAACGAGTACAATGTACCTTGTATGAATTCAGTTGTGTAAAATAATGTCATCTCAGTTTCATATAAATGCGATTAAAAACTTGATGCATAGATAATTTTCGTTGTAAATGCAAAACTTTCATGTGCTTTGTAATGCTTGGTAATGTCACATCTTTGTAATAGGCTCATCGTGAATCATCGAATTCATCCAACCTTTATATTATTTTCTCCAGTCTTAATCGAATTTTGTTTTCATATTTTATCATGTAACAAAAGTCAGTTTCAATACTTCAAGTTGTAAAGGGATAGTCTTACAATATTCATAACAACATTATTTACAAAAAACAATATAAGGTTTAATGAAACTAGTTTGATTCTGAATATTTAATCGCGGATTATATCCTGCAATTCATATAAACGAATCGTTTTAATTTTGATGCTCAACTTGCAAC
The DNA here is from genome assembly GCA_030522925.1 of Trissolcus japonicus. Classification (NCBI taxonomy): domain Eukaryota; kingdom Metazoa; phylum Arthropoda; class Insecta; order Hymenoptera; family Scelionidae; genus Trissolcus; species Trissolcus japonicus. The sequence continues at coordinate 20,194 of JAPYZS010000730.1, forward strand.
CAGCATTGCTCTTTTTCATGGAACTGTATAAAATCATGACTGATAATTTGTTAATCAAAAAATATCGACTATATTTTTTGCTGGTTATAAGGCGAGCATCTGCAGGTTTTTTTTATTTCACTATGGCTGACTTGACAAAATAAGTGAGTCTCTTGTGGTTACTGTGTCAACAAATGGATTTTGAGTTGTTTGTATTTATCGAAAATAATTTCTTGTTCGATGAATAAACATGTTTATCCGTCAAAAATGTTTTTTATTTACAATCTTCGATAAATACCAAAAAAAAACTTGTACCGACGAAGAAAAAGTGTAACTAAATGATGAGTTGAAATTCATTCTACGATAGAGAGAGATTCGTGTACCACACTTTTGCAGCAGACCTGTGAACAAAAAAGTTGTAGACAAAATTGATCAGATGTTACAAATTGAAAAAGAAAAATTGTTTTACCTCATACAGTGGAGTGGCATTTTGTGAACCTGGTGCCACAAAATTAATGCTAAAATAATACTCCACGTTCGCAGTGGACACAAAAGTGTCGCGAACGTTCCATAAGCTAACCAGAAAAAATACACCATACACAATTGCATCAGTATCAAAAGAATGAACGGAATATGCTGCAAATATAATCGCCACAATGGTAGTGGATTTTTTAAAGGCTTCTCAAGATTTTGTAATCTGCAAAATAATTAAGGTATCAAGTTTGTTCTAATCTATCTTATATTTAATCTGACATAAATTATTTTAAAAGTAAAAATTGTTTCATTTGACCATTTCTTGTACCTTTTATCAATTCGGTGAGCTAATAATAACGTAAGTGGAAGATGAAAAGAAGACAATTGAAAATATCCATAAGCGTACGTAAAAGATCCTGGCAAAAATGAATTGCCTATGAATGTGCCCCAAGCAAAAACAACTCCAACGTGATTGTCAATCACCTCGCCTATTATCCAAGGGCCTAAATAATTTTTTCATCTTAATAATAGTTCGTCGACAATTCTGATTAATTCAATTTTATGAAAAGTACATTTCAAGTTATACTTACCAACTTTCAAATACAATTCAGAGAGAACCAAGGGAAAAAATATGCGATCGATTGTTGACAATATCCAAAGTTTCCTCCACCAGATGTGGAACACCTTTATTTTCACTCGTGATTTCCGCATTCGTTTTTCTGAAGGTAAAATTCAATGATCAGTGTATGTACAAATCAGTGTATTGTTGTAAACGATGCGTACCTTTTTGAAGAACATGTAAAAATCGCAACAAGCAAAGGGGTAGTATAAGTGATAACAAGGTCACACCGAAAAATATCTTGAACTATAAGAAGATTAAATTATTAATTTCAATAGATTAAATAAAAAAAATTAGTTTTTAATCAGAAAATTAACATACAATGTGAGTGGCATTTGACATGAGAATAAGTCTTGGGAGTATGTTGAATGGTATTCTTGTACCATCTAATGAAAATGGTTGGTCAAACGTCTTTTCTCTGCCTTCTGCGTCTGATATAAAAACCTGTAATCAAAAAATTTTTAATCATAAAAAAATAGCTTGAATAAAATTTACACAAAATATTGCAATCCACATGAATGTACCTTAATTGTGTGTATGCCAGTGGCGTAGTAACGTGGCTTCCATTTTGCAACATACAAAGGGCCTTTTACGTGCGTACAACTAGTCCATGAATTATTGTCCACCTTAATTTCTACTTTCAATATAGCAGCTGGAGAGAATACCAAAATTCTAAAACAATAAATAAGAACATTAAAAAAGAAACAATCAGCTCGCCATTAAAATTATAATCGCTGGTTCTAATATCTTACCTGATATGCGTGGAATCAATTATGGACTCGATGTTCTCTTTCTGAGGCATGGCAAATTGCGCATGCTTTGGATTTGTAATTAACGCGATGGGCCAGTCTTTATGCTTGACATCAACGAATGAAAACTGGCCGTGATCCATTGCAGCCAATCGATACCTGACCGGCAAACAAAAAATAATTTAAACGACAAATCTTATATCCATCTTTTGAGATCTTGAGATAAGTTGAACAGAGTATTAATTTTAGCTCTCCTGATTGTGAAAACCGGTGCTTGACTTACATCCTGTTATCTTTCCAATCGGCCAACTCTAATTCGAGAAAGCCGGCTTGTTGCAAAGTGTACATGTTAGGAACAGCACCACCAAGCGTATGGTAATGTCCGCAAAGATACACCATACTTTCCCTAAACCTTCCTACAAGTTAAATTACAAATAAGCATTGTTGATTACAATTATGACATGAAAACCATTGGTTAATCCCAATTCGCAAAAAAACAAAGAACATCTAAATTCGGTTAGTCAGTTGTTAAAACAATACAAAACCTATCCAAAACTGTTATCCACAGCTTTTTCAAATGATTAAACAATAATTAATGACCCAAACTCTTTATCGTCAGAACTAAATTGAAACAAATCCGATCAAGTGATCCAATAAAGTTCCATTGACAATCTTCATAAATTAAATCGACAAGATTTAATCATGATGTAATACAATTTGCATGACGAATAACGAGACTGGGACTTGAAGAGACAAAAAGAAACATCGACCCGAACTGTTTGTTAGAGGTGAAAAAAATCGAAACAGCCAAAAAAAATGTGGAACAAACCTAAGAGACTCCTAACACCACCATCGCACTGAGTAATAATGCAAGAAGTTGGATAGTGTCCAAACCAAATAATGTAGTCGGCGTTGTTGTTACGAGACTCGTATGAAAGTTGTTGAATGTGCTCGATTTCTTCGTCGTCCAAGGAGCCGACGAAATTGAATGGTCGCTTTGGGCCCGGTTGTAAGCACGCGTCAACGGCAATAAAGGCGTATTTCTCCGAACCAACTTTGATCTCGTATTTGTACGATCGGGGGTGCTTTTGTCCCTGAATTGAATAATTCGTATAATAATTATCTGGAGACTTGATGTTAATGACATTGAAGTTATCTGCAAGATCAAAAACACAAGATGAATTAACAAATTTTGTTATCGATCAAATTTGGGGGGCACACTTATTCTAAGTTAATTACCATGATTGCCTCTGACGTCCAGCCAAATCGTTCTGTTTGCGACATTAGTTTCGTCTAATACTTTTTTGTAATTAACCCACTCCCCGAGGATTTGACGTGACCCCATGTGATCCGCTGCTTTAGCGTCAGTTAAATCACCTGAACGAGAAACGAAACTTTAATTAGAGCTGATATTCGATTAGATAATTTTTTGTTTTCCTCGACCGAATGAAAATAACTTTCGATTACCTGACGCAAGCACGACATAAGGCTTATAAGCATTTACAGTTTCGTTGCAAAATTCACGAAATGCACTTATCCTGGTTGGGTCGTGGAAAATACTGATGTGGAGGTCTGAGATCTAAAAATAAACAAATTGAACTGTAACACATCGAATAAAATTGTAAAAAAAGGAAAACTCGAGAGAGACAAGATTTCGTTTATATTTACTTGTAAGAACCAGATGAGATTGTCGGGCGAGTCGCCGATTTCATATTTTTTGGACTCTGATCTTTGCTTGCTGTCATCTTGCTGAGTTTGTTCAGTAGTTGCGTACGGGTCGACGTTGATTACATTAACAACGTTTGATATTAGAATTGAAAGCATCAACACGAACATAAGGAAGAATGCAGTTGATTTTGCTATGTGCATATCAGCCGGTTTCCAAGATTCAAAACGATTGACAACCAAAAATTAACCATCGACTTCAACCGAACCCTGTTTCATAAATCAAATTTTTCCTCTCAACAAAAAAAAACTTTTTTTTCTTATCAGACCTGTTGGGAAAAATTTTTTATTTTAAATTATTCAATTTACATTTAATATATTTTTGAATATATTTATAATTAAATGTATAAAAAATATAAAATGACAGAGTTACAATAGTAATAAACAATGTTGTATTGTCAATTATTAATTATTAATTGGAGGAAGAAGAAAGAAAAACTTACCTTGATTTTATTCACTTTGTGATTGTTCACCACTCGAAAAAATGATAACAAAGATGCATCTCACCGACTAGGTATCACTCGAATTTAAATTTTTGATCCGTCCAACGATTTCATCATAGATCGTCGACTGTCAAAATTCTTGCGCCGCAAGAATAATTGTCGGACTGTTTTGAGTGATTGTGTAAACGTCACGATTGTTGTTTGGCACTCGCGTAACCTGTCGTGCGGCACAGTCATTCGACGAGCGATCAATCGCGATTGTGGCCAAGCTAGACTGCGCGCTTGCGAGACCGCCTCATTTCACAGCGACCTGCACGGCACGTCGCAGTATTTACGAATCGCCATATCAAAAGAGGAGCCCATTACGGTGCAGACGAAATCTGAAAAACCGTGCCAGCTGCCTCATTCGTACAAAATCGATCCTGGCGCCGTTCAAACTTTTTTTTTCATAGTTTGAAAATAGTATCTCATCAAGGTCAACTGGGACGCATTTTTGAAAGATATCTCAAAATTTTGGTTCTTTGAGATAAACAAAGATTATGATTGATTGTTTTGCGACCAAACGTTTTAATTTTTATTTGGTGTGTCATTTTGTAAATAAATTTTATAAACGAGCGAAGGTACAGCGAACTGAAACGAACGCTCGGTTGTTCGAAGGAACGGCGAACTGAAACCTTCTGACACAACTCAGTTACCGTTTGGCAATAAAGAAGAAACGTCAATTTTAAATTGGCGAATTCTTTATCATTGCAGGTCATTTTTAAAAGTTTTGCAATTTATCAAAGAAAAAATTGAATTTTAAATCAAGATCATTTAATTGCGAAAGAAAATGATTAAATGTAATTAAATTTCATGAAATTATAATTAACAAAAATATGTACTTTCAATATCTATTGTTTAATTTTTTTCTCTGATTATAATTAAAAATTAGAATATCGCAAAAATAGTAATATTACATCTTGTAATGGAGAAGTCAAAATTGTACATTTTGTTGGGTGTAATAAACCCTTTTTATGAAATCATTGTCGGCATTTCCTTTAAATACATTTGTCTACAGGAACCTTATACGTCATCTAACAAAAATTCTCCAGCCTCCCAGTTGATTCATCTTTCTAATATCTGATGAACTCTTCAGAAGCCATCTGCAGTTTCCTGACCTCTGATATACAAAAAAATAATAAGATTCTCAATAAACTTTGTAATCCGTTTGATTATTACAAAAAAAATTATTCGTTATCAGAAAATTGTTCTCTCTGTATCTTCGTATTATTCATTCATAAGATTTACTAGTATAAATTAGCAAACAACATTTTGATTTTAATCCCAGCAGTGACTGAAAAGAAGTCATAAGAAAAATCTTTGTCTGTAAAAATCAACTGTTGATCGTTACTAAAAATTGTTCAAAAAATATTGTTTTGTACTATGATTATAATATTATTTTAATTTACAGTTATTATTTGAAAATTCATCGTTTATAGTATGTATCATTATTGAAAAACACTGACCACGTGCGGTCACTTTTAAAATCTGTCAAGTTGTTTCCTTCGTTTTTCCTACTTATGTTAATTATCGAACTTATACAATTTATCTTATTTTTTTATTTCGTTTTGCAAAAATAATAACAATACAATAAAAAAGAAGCAGTACATAATTTTTTATGGGCCACAAAACTGTCCATTCCTTTCTTTCTTTTCGCGAATTTAATAAATTATTTGTCTTTGTTGATTCACCCGACGAGACAGAAACCCCGTGAAACTGAAAAATCTCATTGATTAAAAAAATGTTGATGTTGAGTTTGGATAAGTCTGTCGGAACGAGTTGAGGCAATACAGAGGTGGGAGCACTTAATAAAAGTCAGTGACAGACTGATCGTGAGTCAGAGTAGCTTTGGACTCCGAGTCGGCACGCGACGCGCGTTCACTTTTTTTCGCGTCGTTTGCACTTTTCCTCCCTTCTTACTATCTTCTGCCGAAGACAAACAAGTTTCGACAACAATTATTCTGACGAATTCATGAAAACAAGCCGACAAATTTTCAAGTTTTGCAAATTTCATCTCGACTTGGCAAAGTTTGGAAACGGAAAATAAATAAAAGGATCAGAAGAACGCGGCGACACTGAAGAAAATTACACCACGAGATCGCTGCATAAAAGTTTGCTGCATTCAGTTAGGCCGAAGAATTAAAATTAACGTCTAAGGAGAACGGCGACTTAAGATCGATAGTCTCGTGGCAACCTGACCTGACCCTGTGAATCAATCTTGCGGGGATCGACATTGGCAGCTCCATCGAAAGGGAAACTTGTCTTCGCCCGAGAGAAGAAACAAGAAGGAGGGAAAAGTTTTGACTTGGAGCGTCCAGTCACTTTTTGTTCACTTTTTTGACAAATTCAAAGAAGGTCGATCGAGCAATTAGAATTTCTACGAAAGAAGAAGCAAAAATTCTTTTCTTTTTTCGCGAGTGTCCGGGAACAAAAATTTTGTGTCAAAACGAGGAGACGCGCTGCAAAATTGTGTCGAAGGATGACACGACGTTGCCAGTGAATGCTCAGTCGAAAATTATCGCTTCCGGATAGCCCGCAGCCTCTGCAGATTGTGTTCGATCGCGCGGCACGTAAATTGTCCGCGAAAATGTCCGTCAAAGTTCGCACGGCGCTTTTGTTTGCGCTGGCCAGTCTTTCGGTGCAGCACGCGACTTGCGATAAATCATCAAGGGTCACCGAAACAGGCGCTCTGGTAAGGACAAGCGTGTGCCGAGACAATTTTTGTCCGTCTCAGTTCACCTTCGGCTTGATCGTGAAATTCATGCACGATGTGTCATTTTTTTTTTTTTTTTCGTATCTTTAAAACGATATTCTAACACAAAACATTTTGTCATGTCTTTTCCGCGTTCTCGTGTAACGAACGACCAATTGTTTTCCTTGTTACTGAACATTTAGATCAAAAAAATGAAACTCTGCACACCTTTTTTACAGCTAAATATTTTTTACTTTCTTTTCACATCATAAACTCACCCCCGACATTGTTGCAACTTCCCTGGGGTACATTTTTTATTTTATTTTTGTGTTAATTATTAGTTCAAGTTTAAATATTAAACCATCTGATGAATAATTATTCGGATGATTATATCCAAACCTAAATTATTCAAAAAAGAAGAACAAAAAAAACAAAAAAAGAAGAAGATAATTTGAAGTACTATTCAAGTGAAATTGTTTGTGAGCATTAAGTTGTAAAGTGTATAATTATCAATGTTATAAAATCCTTTATAATCTGAAATATGATGAATCAAGTGAGAGATAAACGTAAATGACTGATTATGACACGAACTGAATATTACTGCAGCCGAGATAATTCCTTACTGGCTTTATTGTTCTACGTGAAGTGGAATTGGTATTATCGATCATCCCATTCCAATCAAACTACATGGGACACCACAGGTTTTTTTGTTTAATTTTATAATCTTCAATTTTAATTCTTTTATGGTCGAAACAATACAAAATCAACTGAAGTGTACGTGGGCAATTTTCGAAACATGAATTATGTCATTAAATAAATAACTAAAATTTGTTATAAAATTGTTGCAAATCTTTTGCTTATTTTTTTTCGATCTTTGAATTTTAAAAATCCAGTTTGACAATTATTGGAACGAAAATTGAGATTTGTAGTTTGAAAATCTACGACAAATTGCATTCGTGGAAATTGTAAATAAAGATTTAGAAGTTTTTTTTGGGGGGACGCATACGATTTTTCCGGTCTTTAAATTTTACGATTAAATTTTACAATTGAATTTGACATTTGGCAACAAATTGAGATGAATTTCAGTCGGTTTGAAAATCTGCGACAAATTGCATTCGAGGAAATGGTAAATAATGTATGTCTCTTGACACGGAAATGCTCTCGCAAAAGCTAGGATGATTATGTCCTTCATCAAGCGGGATCTGCAGTCTGGACACGAATTATCCGTCATTGGAATAATAACGATCACCTATAAATTTATTCTTATCATAGTCATACAAACGGTCGTCGTATCATTTGCATGTCGCTGCATTTAGACTATGCAACAGTTGCAGTGTATTTGAATTCAAATTTGAACAGACCTCTGGAGTGCGAGAAATTTCATGGAAAGATGATGAGGTCGAAAAGTTTTGCCGCATTGAACGATTTTTAATAATACCCCGGTCGCGCGGTATGGTGGGAAACGCAATTATATTCTGTTGAATCATTTTCTGCGATGAAAAATAAGTCGAAGACACTCGTGATGCACTTGATGTCATTAATTGTTAATTCATTTAAAAAATTGTCGGGATTCCGTAAAATGCGTAATTTGAACAATCAATGATAAATAGGTAAGAATTCGCAATTTGTTCATTCAGTAGGTGTTACGCGGCTTTTTTGATGTTTATATTCGTCACGACTCGAAATTTTTATTTAAAAAGAAAAACATACCTTAAAAATAATAATTGGAATAAATTATCATGCTTATATCTTTTGCAAAAAAGATGTAAATTTTATGTTACAGATTTCACGTTAATTTATGTTTTTTTATGTAGGTAAAGACATTTAATTATACACGAAACGATTTACGAGGAGCAATTTTTTCGTTACATAATATTGTGAAAGATAAAACTAGTATCAGGAGCATTAATAAAAAAAAAAGACTTGATCAATGGACTAAGTATTTGAATCAATCAGAAAGCCTTACTTCTGATTGATCATGAAATGAAATTTCATCCATGATTCATTTGTCTTAATTAAAAGTCATGAACGGGTTTTCTCACGTTTACCTATCGACGTTAATGCACGCCAGTTTTTCATCTAAACAGATTCCAATGTATATTTATCGCGCGTAAAAAATTAATTCAAAATAACTAATCACTATCACGGTCATGTTTACAATCTTTTGTTTTTCGAAACATCAGAAGGTTTTTCTCTGTTGAAATAAATCTCGTTCCTATCGGTTTTATAAAAAACAAAGATCAATAAAAAATACATAAATAAAAAGAAATTTTCTCTTTTGTTTTAACACATTTTCCATCGAATCAGCTTTAAATCAAATCAAAGTTATTTCCAATGGCAGAAATTTATCTATTTCGATAAAATAATCAAACATCGTCTAGATAATAATCAATTTAACACTAACACACTGAGTATATGCTTTCGAGTTTCATTGCACCCGCAGGCTGTCAAAAAAAAGTGGGAAAAAAACTTGTCCCTTATGCATCTACGTGAATCGTGTCTACAACTCAATGATTCACGGAGTTCTTTGTATACGTCCGATGTAAATAGATTGCATTTCTTACTTCCGGGCATGTTGAATCAGCGTTTTCTGTTCTGTATCATGATTCACCAACTTTATCACCATTCTCAGATGCTACGAGATCTGGTGAAGTTTTTTCGCAAAAATTTACATTATTCTCACCGCAAAGGCGCACAAAAAGTTTGCCATCCGCGCTAAATATGCGGGATGCACTCTGCACCGCATCACAATCAGTCCTCAAGTTCAACATCACTGAACGAAAATTTCCACAAGTCTTTCCAAAACTTCTATTTTAAAAATTGTAGAAATTATATAATTGCAATGGAAAAATTGTGTTCTGAATTGGTAAAAGAAAAAAGCAAATCTGAAATTGAAGTGGTCCTTCGTTTATTATTCTAGACACCATCGCGAATTAAATAGAATCACGAAATGCTTTCGAGTCATTGACTCTGAATTGTCCAAAATAAAACGGAAATTAGAAGATGGATTTAGTATCTGGAAAATTGATTAATATGATAAAAAAATTGCACTGATTGAGAGTGGAGCTTTGACGACATGTTGGAACAATAAAATCGTATTGATTGATCACACAAAGCCACAAAGTTCGACTTCTTTGTATTCGGCTGATGTCTGGTGGAACTTGAGAGGGTGTGGAATACTGATGCCTCGGCATTACAAAGACCTCTTCAAGGTCGGGGTCGCTACTCTTACGAACGATACGCTTGTTCTGTCCGAAAAATCGCATAATTTGCAAAGAATGCGCTGCGAGACGAATGGGGTGCATTTCTGTCGCGGTGCACGTACCAAAAATATTCCGCTCTTAAAATATACCACGTAAGGAGGATATAATCATTATTTAAGGCCGGATTTGAATCTACACAAAAGTAATATTAAAAAATTGGTCTCAACCTTAATAAACTATCTTTTAATCTTTTCAATTATTAAAGTTATTTATTTAAAAATGAAAAGAAGTAAAAAAATAAAATGATAAAAAGTTGGATACAAAAATGGCAAAAAATGTTTTTCTGAAACGACTTAACTGAAAACGTTTATTATTTTATTTTTTTACGGATCACCGGAAGACAATTGGAATGATTTCTGTCAAACTCTCTCCACGTTATCTAGTTTCGAGTGAAAAGGCATGTGTCCCCTTATACAATGCCTATTACGTAGTGAAATTTGTCATGAATTTTTCGAACTTATGAAGCATGAAAATCCAGGTGCCAACACTGATTGCGTACCTTGAAAAATGTTACTGAATGCACGCGAAAAAGTGTAACCAATTGTGATTCCATTTTTACAATATTTGTTTTTTAAATAATTTGATAATAAAATATTGAGTTTGCAAGAAAATTGGAATTTACTGTAATTCATATACTTGAACTAGATTTTTCACCCAATTTTTCACGATCCATCATGCCAATTAACCCGCGATAGATAACCCATAACAGATAAGTCTCGATCGAATAATGTCAGTGTCATAAAAATCTAATAGTCCAAGATACGAAATATCGTGGGTCTTTAGTCGCGCGGTTATGTGCATGCAGATACTCTGAAATATGCGTCCTTAACGAGAACGCTGCTGGCGCAAGGTCAACTATGAAGTATTTACTGCACCGCGTACTTCATTTTATAAGTGCGATTGGAGTATTCATAAGGCTCGTTCTAAAGTCTTGCAAAATCAATTGTTAAAAACGTCTGAAAGTAAATTTTGCTGTCTAATGATCCAGTCACGCTTTTTAATTACAATTTAGATAGGCATAAATCATGCCACAGTTATAGGCTCTCGCGGTAACGAGTTTTCATCATAAATTCAATTTAATCACATTAATTTTATACCAATTTCGTATATTTATTTTCGTTCTTTGAGAGTCTTCGAGAATTACAATTCATTATCATTAAAAAGACGAACAAAAAAAATCTAACCGTCACGAGATTCAGCTAGAATTTTTTGTTCTCACACAGCAGAGTCAAACCGATTGACACGATATGTACAGTTTCGGTCATCGGATTCGCCTGCTTATTGTACCGTAGCAAAGTGGGAAAAATGTAGTGCACACTCTGCATCACATTTGTGTAGCAGGAAATTTTAAATCATCCAGAGTAATATACCGAGCGAGGTTTTTTTTCCATTCGCTGTGTATAATTTAACTCCGAGCCGCCGTCAGCCTGGTTTTAATTGTAATTGTACTATTGTTACAACTGTCATTACAATAAAAACAAATTCTAATTAGAAATTAATAGAAGAAATATAATTCAAAAGTTTTTTTTTCAATGAAAAAAAAAATCGAATGGGTTTTAAATGTGATAATCAAATGTGTTTTCTTGATTTAGTTTTTTTTTGGTCCTTAAAAGTTCATGTGGGAATTTTAACTGTAAAGTATCAAAAAGGAGGTGATATTCCTCAATTCCGAGAGATCGAGGGTATAATAAAGATACGAGCGATGCGGATACAAATTCGCGGAAGTGAATTTGTGAATCAGCGTTGAGAGGACAACTATATCGACATCTACCTATAGATACCATCCACTCATCAGATTATTCAATTCAACTTTCGATCATTCATAAAAAAAAAAAAAAAAAACAAAAAAAAATGAAAAGGGGTAGATCGGTTTGATAAATTGAGATTGATTGAATCCTTAATTTTTGGGAAACAAATATTTACCACAAAAGATACTTGTTAAAAAAATTTAAGAATATAAGAAGTTTAATTAATTAAATCAATTTTAACCTTTTACATTTTTTTTTGTTTTTTTTTTTTTTTTTTATGAATGATCGAAAGTTGAATTGAATAATCTGATGAGTGGATGGTATCTATAGGTAGATG
>JAPYZS010000731.1:0-43702 GCA_030522925.1 Trissolcus japonicus
GTATTAAAAAGAATTTCAGACTTTTTTAATAAGATAATAAATATGTCTGAAAAAGTGGGACAAAAATGTCTGAATTTCAGACAACTTTTATCGCAGTGCATGTCTGATTTTACATGATCAGAAAAAAATTTTGTCGAATTAGGTCTTTTTCAGGTCCAATCAGACCTGTAAAATTATTAGATCTGATTGAATTCAGGAAAATTTCCATGTCTGGACAGATTCAGTTAGACTAAATCATGCATAACCAGACATGAAAATTTCCTAAATTCAATCAGATCTACTCATTTTTCAGGTCTGAAATTTGACATAGTTTGACCTAATCAAAACTTTTTTTCTGGGAAGTTATACTTTTTGTGATAAGTGGAAGACTCTGGATTTGTTGTACGTGTATATTCACTTTTTAGAGTGAGTTTTACTTATTCGAATTCACAGAAAATGTTTACTGAGTTGTGAAAGCCTTAATAAATTAGTGTTTTATTTTACAGCTCTTTCGGCAGACTTTAAATTGTACATTTAATAAAAAACCGATAGAAGAGGAAAGGTGGGTGGAAAATGGGCGGCGACAGTAAACACATGCATGCTCGTATATACGTATAGACGGGCACGTACGAGCAGCTGGACAGGACCGCTGGTGCGTTCTTCGTGTGCGATCGGACGATCAAAATGGTCGAATGAGTTTCATTACGTTACGCGTGGGGTACTAACCACACGCTCGCGGGACGCGCAACGCTTGGTGGCCGTGATGTGTGCGTGTAATGGGTTTTCACGCGAAAGTGGTCGCGCAGTGCGAATCCTCGTCAACGAGCGCACCGAGCTCAGCATTTCATGCCGAATATACGAACGGTGGATGCGATCGAACCCCTCGTGTCGTGTGTCGACTTTGGTTTTCTCCGTTATAGTGGCTTCCAAAAAGAAAAAAAAAGAGGAATGGAATAAGAGAGACAAAAATGCACTGCTGATCTCGCATTTTTGCTGTTCACTCTTCAATGATAATCACGATTATTGACATCAATGATTTGTTGCTGGCAACTTTTGCAAAATTTGTCTTGAAATTTTTATTTTTGAATGTTCATTGATGTTCAGATTATACATTTTCAGAGTATACAGTTTATTTCAATAGAGACTTTATGATAGGTAAATAATTATTTATTATTTTATCGTATAATTATAATTATATAGGGAACAGGGTTTATGAAATTTGATGTAAACCATTTTGTTGTCGTGATAATCGTTCAAAACCGTGAAGAATTATTATTGTTACTGGCAAAAATGTTAGTTCAGACGTTATTTAGCATTCACTTTGGCGGATAATGCGAGCTCGTCAGTTTGGGCGAGACAAAGAGAAGTCGATATTAATAATAACTGCTTGGATAAGGGAGAAACGCGAGCAAGCTAAAGTGCAGAGATCGAGTCAGTGGAGACTGCCCGGTTTGAAGCACTGCATCGTCGGAGGGTGGTCGCGGCATTTACATCATTTAATTTATGGCCCAGTGCTTCCTTCTCTCTCCTGTCCTGACCAAACCCGGAAAGGGACGCTGGAGCAGAGTCGCGCACACACGTACGTGAGATATAGGCGGGAGTTATGGGTGGACATATACTGTGGCAAGTCGAATATATTTGCATATGTATGTAACCAAATGTCGAGGATGGAGCACCAAGAGATGTAGAGGTAGTCGATGCAGCCGCAGGAAAGACCGGAGGTACCAAGCTCTGAACCCATTTTAGACTCTACCCACACATCTGTCGGATACGAAAAACGCACAAGACCACTGGGCTTTCCACACAATGCCCACTTCCAACCTGAGATTGTAAAAATATAAGGAGAATTCTGGAAGAATATAAACTTGTTTTTCTGATTAGTTGATACATAAAGCATTTTTGGAAATTGGTTTTATCTCAAGTTCACGTGATCTGATGTTGTGGTCGCGAATGCTGGGGTGCTTGATCCTAAATCGAACAATTTGCAGCCACCTTGAAAGTGAAACAGCAGCTGAAAGAGAGGAGACGGGGCTATATCGACGCTTTGGAATGTGATTTAGGAGGAGTTTGGGCGCTGGTTCGGATGGCTCGACAATGCACGGGCTGGGTTTTAAGGCCTCATTTGCAATTCCTTTTAAAATTTATTAAACGTTCCACAGACTTGTTGAAATTTATTAGGATTCAATATTCCAGAGGATCTGGCCCGATGCTATATGATGATCTATCTCTTACTGGATACTGTGGAATCCGATTCGAATTACGACACGCAGGATTTAGCTCAAATGTCGAACAAAAATGGAAATGGGATTTGGCAATTATCGATTTTTTCAAGGATTTCATGGGAACAAAAAATCACCAAGCAGCATGCCCGAGATGGTGGAACAATTTTGAATAGGCCGTATTTACGTGTTGTTGAAGGAAACGAAGATTTTGCTGCGCCTCCCATCTTCGGTTCCTTACAACTTCAGGATTAGCCCTGCTGAAACTCGGGGAATCGAGCCTCGTCTTATCATAATCTATAACGTGCAAAGTGTATATATTTGGCGGCGGGTTTACCAAAACTCAAAGTTTGATTGGCTGGGTTAAGGTATCAAGTTTTGGTCATATAGAAGTTCGGTTCGTCGTCATGTTTCGACCCCGCGCCTCCGGAATAGAATGACGCTGTCGTTTTCACTAAACTGCGACTCAAACTCGAAACTTCAGATAGTCTCAAGTAAATTATGAGCTTAACGAGCAGGGCCAATAAAGGAGACACAATGGTGTTTTATTTATCTTACGTAACTATCCTTTCATGCCTGATCGATTAATTAATATCCGCGTGCCGTTGAAGTTCCTCCGGCATCACTATATGTTCCCTTCAATTTCGTTCAATAAGTTTCTTTAATCAGACTCTTTCGGGACCATAGAACTTATTTATTAGGTTTCCATTCATAAGTCCTCGCTCAACTTTTTCTTTAACGAAATCAACAAAAATTGAAGAAGAAAAAAATGTTTATACTTTAAAGAAAATTCTCCGAAATATATTTTCATGGTATACAATATACAACTTCACGGTTTGCTTTTTTTTTTACTTTGCATACATTATTGGTTATTCTTTCAATTACGGCAGGACCTAAAACAAGGCCTATTATAGCACCGACATCGAAAACGAAAACGAGCAAAAGAGGCAGAAAGGGCGCGCGTAACTTCAAATTAAAATGTGCAATTACGTTGGCGAATTCGTTTTCAATTAATTTACTATTACGTTCGCTGCAACACCATGGCCGGGCGCACCGCGGGCGTGCTCTTTGTTTCCGACGTGATGAATTTAAAATCGCTTTTGTACAAATTATATGCATTGAGAATGTGCTTATCATAAAAGCGATCCGGCGTGGCCACACAAGTCTTTGTGTCGGCTTGTCATGCATAACTGGGCGTCACGTTTCATTAGGCGACTGGCTTTTTATCGCATTTTCACTTTCAAGCGAATCATAAAAATTTCAAGAGATTCGATAATAGAGAACTCATCGAATACAATCAGTGTTAACACTTCCGAGGTGAAATTTAATTGGCTGATTAAATTAAACGGTGATTAGTCGGTGGATTTAGCAGCTGATTATTGTGCGACACTGATTTGACTCGTAGTGACACCTTTGGACCAGTGCTCGATAACGTTAATCGAATAAATTTCAATGTAATAAAACAATCCTGTAAAAGTATTTTCCATGCATTAAATTGAACGGTCTCATTTTGTGTTTCAGAATGTTGGAGGGCAAGAGTGTAATCGTCGTTGGGTAATGGCTGGCTCAGTCGAATCGCAGGCTTCGCTATCCGAGGCGCTTCTAAGTTTCGCTTCATGGCAACGAGGGTAAGTGCGTAACAAACTATACTCATCTTTGCAAACGTATCGCACCTTTTCGAGCTGGCTGAATTGCGACGTGACCCGATTGCCGTGCGGGTTTTCATTCGGTTTTTGCCTTGCTCGCGTCCGTTTCTTGCGTCCCTCGCTCCGCCCGCACTTTGGCAACCATTCCTCGGACGGTGTCCGGCTTCTGCAGTCCGCCCTTTCTGGATATCCCAAACCCGTATATTTTGGAGCGTCCCTGCGTTTTTTGACGCCGGTTTTATATCACTCCCGTTTTTACACAGCCACCATGCTCATAAATTATCAGCCCTCATTTTGCTCAAAAAAATGAATTCGACTCTTCTTTTTTTTTATTATTATTTTTTTTGTTAGGAAGGGGAGGGGGGTCCGCGCTTCTCCTCTTTCAGCGCTTTTTGTTCTAATATTATGTGCATTTTTTATGACGCTACGTGCGGTATCGCTGCGCGCTTTTTACAACGATAAATGTTTTTTCCATTTATATATGATGAGACAACGTGTGCAAATTTAACGACCCGAGCCCATGTTTGTTTTTTTTTTTTCATTTGACATTGCTCTGGCATTATATACCGCTTCGGCTTTCAAAATTTGATTACAGTTTGTTTCCAAGTTTTGCTCTCGCGTCGTCGCCGATTTTAATTGAACTCCGCAGAGCGCCGTTCGAGTTTTGTCGCGAGCTTCAATTTGTCATGCGATACTTGCAATTTTGGGACGCGAGCTTTTATTTAGTCGTTCGGGCGGAAGTATTATTCGACTCGGCAGTTGTGTAAAGCAAAAATGAATGTTTTCTCAACAATGAAGTGCAGGGCAAAGTTCATTTCAATATATTACAAATTAATTTATGATGATCAGTGATGTTTATTATCGTGCAATCGCTAAATTATTTATGAAATGAATTCAACATTATTTCAAAATTAGCAATAACTATTTGTATATTGTTAAGTGAAAGCAAGCGTTAAGTGCAAAAAAGACTTGACTAAATTTGAATCAACTTTTCATTAACTGGCTTTGTAAATTTTTTATATTTATAAACTTTTTAAATCTAAATTGTGATTAAATTCACTTCTGATACATTTTTCGCTCTATTTCAAATCACATGTGAGTTTAATAAAGGCTTATAAAATAAAAAATTAGTACGCAAAATGTTTTTGAGATAACAAGTAATTCTAACTTTTCTTTTTATTTCCAGATATTAATAATGAAAAACATTATCGATCTGGGTCATAACATAAATACAGAGACAGCAAAAGTTTGTAATATGTTCGTCCGTTTAATTTATAGACTTGAACATTTATTACATGTTCGCGATGTGCATTAGCTGAAATTCAACGGCTTAATCGAACTCGAAAACAGCTACTCTAATGTCGAGTAGTGAAAATTATATCCAAGTATCGTATTTTCAGATGCAAAGAAACCTAAGTGGCCGTACCTTTCGCAGCAGTCATTATCAATTAATCCTTGACGTTGAATAGTTAACGTCCAATTACTGGCGTACGAATGCATCGATAATGGCACCGCACTTGAATGGCAACAACGTAAACTGATAAGCTGAATTCATAATGAATGACTGATTGCGCCGAAAACGTTATCTCATGATAGAACTGCAGCGATGCATCTGAATTTCGAAGAGACCGTGGCAAAAGTTGTACAAATACTTTCTCATGGTATATATTCGGATAGATGAACGGGGTGACGTGAGCGGACGGCTGCGCTAGGCGGCTTCGTGCCTAGCGAAGCTGCCTAACGATAATGGGAAAAGCATCGAAGGAAAAGCAAACGCAAAGGCAGACGACGTGATAGACGGGCGCTCGTTAGTAGACAATATCGGCTTGGGGAGTCTGCCAGCATCCATCCCGTGGACTTTACCAAATGTGCGGTGCGGCTCGAATTAATAGTTATTGGTTTTATCGCCACTGCCGGCATCTTTTACTCTCTTGTTCCTCTTTATCGCACTTTATACAAGTCAGGGAATATCTCGTTCAATGTAAGGGTAACGTTAATCGTCATCGATCTTTCTGCTATTATCCTTTTACCTGCACTATCTCCTCTCTATAGCTTATCTATTTATTTCGCGACACACTGCGTTGCCCATAATTAGGCTAATGGCCAGCTGGAAACTAGTGGATGATGAGTTGTTGCTTCATCGTGACGTAGGGTTAACACCGTCGGCAGACAAGTTTTACATACGAGGTTTTGTTCTGTCAGCTGAATTTTTCACAAAAAATAAATCCTGCCATCGTTGAATAATTTTCGTTCAGAAAAAGTAGAGTGAGATTTTAAATCTGGTAAGTGAAAAAAAAAGCAAAAAAGAATTAAGAACACGAATATTCAAGGCTTAGAACATATGGTGAACTAATGACAAGTAGCTAACATAAGTACTTTGCGGTTACATAGATAAACAAGAACGTTGTTTACAAAACATAATGATGTTCACATTATGCAGAGCAGAGTAAACCGCATTTGAAATTAGATGTGAATATCAAAGCGTGTGTTTTTGTGAAACGTAAAAAATTGTAATTATATCAGCTCTATTTTTGTTGCAAGCTGAGAGAAAGAATAACGAACATGTAAGATGAAAGAGGGAGATATTTGATGGTTCGGAAGAAAAAAAACATTATTCGGAATTTGGAAGAAGAGTCTAAAAGATCGAAACTATAATTTCGGACAAAAAACTCAATTTAATCATTAGGGGTAGAATCATTGCGATTTAAGGTGATGTGAAAGGTCTGCTGCCACGGAGTTAGGAACTTTGTTTATAACAATTATAATAACTGTTGTTTTTTTAAATACTGAGAAGAGTGCGATTCTACAATAATGGGAGAATTCGTAGCACAAAAAAACATCATTTTTCAAAAATGTAAACTAAATTTTTCGTTCAAAAATGTAAACAAACAATGATTTCTACAAATAACCTCCACTTCGAAAACTAGAAATCATTATTCGTCAACGTTTTATAATGAAAAATCAGATTCTGTGTGTAGGAATGTGTAAATAAGTGAGAAAATCGCGCTCTTCTCGTTAAATTAATTTACAATCACATTATTAGATTTTAATTAAAGAAATCTGTAATGTCGGTAACTTCTGTTTGTTGATATTTAATGTCAGATGTTTGAATTGATATACATTTTTTGATTCGAAGATGTTTTATGACTGGAATTGAAAATTCTTCGATTTTCCAAAATGTAGAAAACTAACGGGAAATAAATTGTAATAAAACATTTTCAACTAAAAATTAATATTGATGCTGCTCTGTTCTTTAAATAATCTCATATGCCGAGAAAATTGTGATCGAAATATAATTATGCATACTTGACCAACGTTTTAATAATTAAAATTAGCACAAAAATTAAAAGCACAAATTAACGGACAAATGAAATTTTCGCGCAAAATGATATTACAAAAATCGTTAAGTCTAATTATAAATCATTTCAGTCTTGCATTTCATTATGGATGAAAATTGGTTAAAAAAACCTGAAAACATTAAAGCAATGTTTATTTTCCGAATTATCGAATAGTGTCTTTTTTCGTTAAAACAGAAAAATTAAAGTTCCAAACTTGAATCGCGATATTTTTCTCCCAATCGATTGAACTGTGTTTTTTTGCTCAAATTTATAGTAACGGTGTTCTTCTGCCTAACTCCGAATAGGTTTTTTTTCCGAATCATCGATATATTCAAGGGGGTGGAAATTTCATGCATCATAATTGGCGCTTATATATTGATGTGTGTGAGTGAAAGAAGAGCTTCCGAAGGGACAACTATTACAATGCATCCCTGCACCAAAATAATTGCTTCTTTTGTGACGAATTTTGGGATGGGATCAAAGAAAATATGGCTGTGAAAGAATTGTCCCCGCATCGGCATGAATTAAGGCTCGGCAACCGAAGAATTTAAAATCCCTCGTTCGTGTGGCAGAAGCATCGCTTCCGGTTGAGATCTTAAAAAGAGTCCTTGGCATTTGATCGAGCTTTGACGAGCGATTCGAATTCGATCAAAGAAGTAACGAGGTTCTTTGTCTGCTTTACTCATGGTCATCAATTAAGAATTTTGTGTCAAAGGATTTTGCCGCCGGTCCCTTGGTCCATAATCACCCCCACGCTCTCCATCTCGTTTGGTCTTCTTCGTGCGATCGCACTCCTAATCGATACCAGAATCATGACGAGACCAGTGGTCACGTCCCCGAGTGCCGATGGTTGGTAAGACCGCCAATGCTGAATAGGCGCAGTGCACACAAAGGCTGCGTTCCAAAATCAACTGACAGTATTGACAATCTCAGTGCGGACTATCGACTTTTTCAAGTAAACACCGCGTTGCAATTTCTAACCCCGATTTCATCTTATTCGGTACAACTTGAAATCGACTTTTTACCCACTGTTAACAACTCTCCAATTAGGTCTCCAAAGTCGTTCCAAATTTTTCGCGACCTTTGCCGTCAACTTCTCGGAATTAAGTTTGCGGCTTTTTTTCCTTGCAAACAAACAAGTCGCAAACAATCCTACCGGACTTGCAAACTGATTAGGAATGTCGTTCAAGTTTAATAATACGCGCCCTAACTATCGCGTAATGATATAGTCATGATGAATTCCATTTACCGAAGTGCCGAACTAAATCCTCAATTCCGAAAGATTCTTGACATTGTTTTGTTCTAAACAAAAATATTAGCCGGATCGAAATCTTAACGTTTAGGCGATTTGATTGGTTTTGGAAAACAGAAAGTGCTTTGTCTTTCGTCACTCTTTGTGTAAGCCCCGTGCAACTAGCCTGGTCGTGTGGATCGCTTTGGGTTCTGCCCATTTCTGCGTCTTACCCCCTACCCACGGGCTACACCATCGTACCGGCTTTACAGTCCGGATAAACCCTAAAGCGCACCCAACCACATTCGGAGCAAAATAAACGCGTCGACGATTTTCGGAAATACCCTGGAGATGCATTAACGTAATCCTAAATACCACCACTTCGGTCATGCGGAATTCAAACGAGAGGGAGTTCGTTCGATTGGTCGCATAAAAAGCATGTGGCTCACATGTGTTTCTCGTCTCATTACGTAAGCACAATAAGCTTTTATCTATACGCATTGATGAATTTTATATTTTGAATAAAACATGTCACGCACTAGTGAAAAGTTGCCGAATAAAAAAAAACAAAATTTAAAAAAAGTGAAGTCTAAATTATTTTTGATGACACTTTTTCATTATTTTTTATTCGACGAAAAATGTTATACTAACATTGTAGATTCATTTTTAGAATGACTTCTCACTAGTTGTAGATGACAAACAATGATGAGCCAAAGAGAAATTGAATTACAGCTTTGGTGCAATCCTGATTAGGTTGCTCTAATTTTACAAGTTGAGCGTGATTAGGTTGTGAAATGTCTTAAATTTACTCCATCCTACATAAAAGATCTTTCCGAAACTTGCCAGTATCAAGTAAAATTTAAGTTGAGGATATTATTTTTTAAAGTTCATAAAATAATTCAACCATGCAGATAATACTGAATGCACACTTACGAAAAATTTCTTTTGAAGAAAAACTTGTTACAAAATTGGATTGGGTTCACTGTGCAGTGTATTGTAACAATTCAAAAAGTTTTGGTTCAAATTTTCTCATTCAATTCTGATATTTGATATTTCACACAGGTAACATTTCTTCAACTGTTCAATCATCCATGTTCGAACTGCTCTTTATTACGACATAGCTTCCTTTTATGAAATACGTATAACTTTAAGAGAGAAAAGTTGGTAAAAACAATTATTCTAATAAGATAGTTATTTCCATCCAACGATCGTGGCTTAGGAGACAGAGGTGGGAGACAAAACGAGTGGGACCGTCGTCACCATAATTACATTTTCGTATCTGCGCGTATCAAATTAAGCACAGCAGCATTAACCTACCCCCGCGGACGTATCGAATATGGCTGTACTTTGCAGGCCGCGCGGAGGAAATAACGCCCCTCGCGGCTGCTGGGGATAGGCGTGCGTTCAAAGAGGTGAGTTCGAGTGCAGAAAGAGATTCATATCAAACCTTTTCATCGTCTTAACGGCCGGTCGTTCAACGCTTGCGAGGATTCGCAAAGCCAAGCTCGGTACTTTCTCTGCCTTCATCATGGAGATGACTATCGTCTAATCTTTTAAGAGGAGAGTCCGTTCCACTGCTACACTGGACACGGCCAAAGAAAAATGGTACTTCCCACTCGTCGCTTCCGACGTGTTCACAGAGCTCCACTAAATCGAGTGACGGTGAAATTAAGACTCCGCAGAGAGGAACTCATGTGGCCTGGAAAAGTCAGTGAAACGAACCCGCCTGTGGTCAGACGCGAGGAATAATAGTTTTTTCTTGTCGTTGTGAAACAGTAATGTCAGACGTCGAACAGTTTCGTTGGCCTAGTCGTGGACGGTCTACAAGACGATGAAATTGGATAATACGAATTAAATGACAAGATTTACTTGGCTATTAATTTGTTGTTGCTTATTTCGTGGAATTGCTACAATTACGTTCAGTATCACGTTTCTGCGTTAGCAATGTATGTCAGAAATTAATTGAAATTCGGCATTGCGTCCAGGTGATAATGCTCAAGTTATTTTTCCTTTGTTATTTTTGTCTGAAAATGTGCGCATCAAATGGTCTTGAAAATAACATTACAGCGCGAAGTGGAATAGGTATGGTTATAGTCAGGCTGTGAAGGTAACACTTAGTTTCAATGACGTTTTGGTCACAATTACTTCTAACGTACGATAAAGTTAGTTTGCTGTTATTTTCTGTAGTTTATGACGTTTTAAATTAAATTTTAATAGTTCTATTAATAAAACTCAATTTACGGTGATAAAATCAAGCCACATTAATGGAGTAATTGAATGAATATAAAATTAATTTAAAAAAAGATGCATTTTTCTAACGTGTAATTAATTTTTTTTATTGAAAAATTAATTTTCGTACAAATTTCACACGAAAATGTAACCTCTCAATCTGTATATAACGTGATATGAATTTTAATCGCACATATAGAGTAGGTAGTGTTGGTATAATGACGTTGGCGCCGTTTCGTTACAGCAAGTATTTACTTACGCGTTATATGCAAATGCGGAAATGATTTTTCACAATTCATTAAGGTGTATGATTGTTTAAAATTGGGACAAAACGTTTCAAAGTGTCAAAAATCTGCTCAAAAGACGTATATAAAAATACGACATCCTTTACCCGAAAACTCCACTGTTTTCATTCGTCAGATCTTCCTGAGTAATCTTTGCTGGTAATTAATACGACCCCTGCCTCGAGACGACGTCAACGTCAACTTTTCAACGGCGACGACTTAACGCAACTTGTCATGACTTCCCCTTCGCTCGCACTATCCGTCCCCGTAACTACTCAAATAGGATATCACAAATGTATCATCTACTTACTTTACGATGAATGCGCGCTGATAATAGTGATACTTCAAGCTAATGAGTGCTCTATAGTATCAGTACTGAACATCAAATAACACTTATCTTTGAGGAGTAAGTCGTGTATAAACACCGCGAGATATGTTGTCTAGAACAGACATTACCATATATCCGATTACTATCACGTGATATTCAATCAGATTACATAACGAATGATATAAAAAGATATGCAATTTTTTTATTTCATTCTCAACGATTATCCATCAGAAAATAGCGTTTTGATTCCAGTATTTTTGTTTCTTTTTTTTTTTTCAAGTACTTGTTTTGGAGGACGAAATCGATTATCTTTGAGAACCTAGTGAATATTTTGAACCAGAAATATGGAACGGACGAGCTACACTACGTTATTCAAGATAAAGGATCGATGCGCATTTTCTTGTTTCAGTTGTACGGTTTGGTACGTGGAAAATACATGGTGGAATGGTCCGCAATAATTCAAACGGTGATTAGTTTTCTCTCTCAATTCTTATAATTCTGTATTTATACTTATTTTCACGGTATTGTGGATGAGTTTGCAGCAGCGATAAATTGAATTAACATACACACAACCTAAGGCAAAATTCTCATTAACATTGACTCAAAACTGTTTGGATATATGTGTATATATAGTTGTGTTTGCGAAGAATTTGGTATTAAAAATGAGAATAATAATTATTCGAATTAATATGAAAATTTCAAAATGAATGACAAATTGAAACTCATGGCGGATTTTATTTTTCATACAAATAAAGCTCTGTTTATGATAATATATATTCGGGTTTTAAAAAGCGATATCACCAGGTCACAATTTTCGCCATCAAATAACATATCGTTTGAATGTAAAATACTCTCGATCATGTTGTTCAGTTGGTTGTGCGCGATCGCTTTCAACGAGACATACAATTTTGGGAATGAAAACATTTACAAGCATTAGATGATACTTTATCATACACGAATTTATGTTTTCATATGGATGTATCGTCTACATAAATTTGTTTTCAACAAGAGCATAATATCTCTTGAAAATCGAACATTAAAATTGCATGATACTCGCGAACACCGGTGAAAATATATCCTCAACGAACTTGTCCTAAATGTTACACAAGTGCTCGAAATTCGCACACACGAATGATTCGCGCAAAATGAAATATTGCGCTGAAAGGTAAACGTGTAATGCCCTTGTGCTCGCCTTTTGCAATTCAGCGAAAATGTTTGTCCCAACATAATCGCATCATCCGTCGTGTAATCTGTTTTTCTTTCCCGAGCATCTAGTATCAGTGCGTTGCATCGAAGTTTTGTCAGATTTTTGACAATTTCTCGAACAAGCAACGAAATGATTTTCATTCTACGTTGGACGAAATTGAAATTTCAATTGGAGCTTACACCGAAGATCCTGTTACATTCGATACTCCAACATCATGTCGCCGTCCGAGATAATGCGTGTTATTTTGTTCATAGAACTATTTTAATTGCTGTCAGTCAAAGCCACAAAGTTGCAGAGCATAAATTGGTATAACAATGATTTGAACGTGTAATGCCTGATGCTTCGTCTGAGTGACGTCATAAAAGATTAAACTGACCATTAAAAATGATTTACACGTGAATTAACATTGCCTCTCGAGGCAACTTTAAATCCAAGTTGTTGAATGTCAGCGTGATTGTAGGACAAAATTGTCTTTGCTGAAAATTGCGATTGGGCTCTAATAAGGTTATTATCTTCGTCTCTTTCTCTCCTATGCACACTGATCCCTGATGCTTATAATTGCCGTGTTATTTACATGGCCGTGAGTATTGGTTGATTCTGTCATGTAACATGTCTAGAAGCATTTGATCTGAGATTGGTTGCTGATTCAATGTTGATTGTTAAATAGAGATGAAAAAGTTCGTTAGCAGTTGGTAAAAGAAGATTTATAGATAATAATATTGCTTTATTGTTAGATTCAACAGTTAGTTGGAATAGTGAAAAGTATCAAAAATATTTCAATCTAACAATGCTCATTTATGTAATTTTGTTATTGGACGTACTATATTTCACATACATTCTCTCGGGATGTTATAACTAAATAGAACATATGTTCACGCACACATAATAATATAAGGAACAAAAAGACATTGAGGCAACCACGCATTCTATGCTCTAAACCGTTTTTATTTTCGTTCAAGTACGAAAAGTTCAATCAAGCTTTTCCGATTTTTTATTTTTTTTTCATTGGAAGAGAAAAAAAAATGTTATCTAAAAAGTGTTCAAGCTCATATTTCGTATCAATAAATGCATTGGGCGAATTCAATTTCTATTTACATATTAGCGCTAGGTCAATGCACATATTTTGAGATTTGAATGTAAATCCTGGAGTTACAATGTGTGCATGCAAATGCTGTGTAGTTTCACAATTCATAAATTACCATCGACCTCGCGAGCTTAAAGTTTTGTGTTCATTACTGATACGAAGTAATACAGTTACTAATTTTCCATAATACAGATATTGATTTATAGGGAAACTGAAAATAAGAAGCATTACTAAATAATTTATCTGTGAGGAACTAATATGGAAACATTCTTTAATATAATTACAGTAGATAAAGTTTACATGGAAATGAAACAAATTTATCTTTCAGAAAAAAATCAACTTTCTTATTACCAGAAAGATTGCATTTTTAAACAATTTTTTTTTAATTATTTTTCTTTTAATTTTAGGTCGTGAGTAAGGTGATCGAAGATAATTGGAATTTAAATAAAAACCAATTGACATTTTGACTCGCGAAATGAACACGCAGATTGAGATCCAAGCGCGTACGCCACTTATTTTGCAGTCGTACTGGGTACTCAGGTGCCGTGATTGTAATATAGGTCAACGTTTACACAGCTGCTTTAAGCTGGATTTACGGAAGAGCTTTCGCCATACCGACCGAAGCAAATACATTGGAACGGCAAATACATTTTTTACCTTCGTTGACTCTCAAACTCTCCGCCTTCCAATCTCCGACCTTTCCACGGCTCGAGGAATACGTTAGAGTGCGATGCGAATGCGCGGCTATACTTGTTCTTGTTTGACTTGGAACACCAACGATATCGTATCTCGTCGAGGACCGTCCTTTGGTATATTCGACTCGTTTCGTTGCAAACTACATTGACCGTTTTCAAATCATGTGTGGTTTCGCTTCATTCGTTTGTTTGTTAGTTTCCGAACGGTCGATATGTCAAGTCCATTTATACTTGCAAAAATTAATTCACGTTTTACTTTCTCATTACTTGAGGAATGCATCAATTTCATTCTGCATTTCAAATCGTCGTTAATCAAAATTGATATCAAATTAGTCAGCTTGGCAAGAATCGCGGTCACAATATAAATGCAAGGCATAATTCACAGACGAACCAACTCACCTAAATACAATTTAATATTCCACGAAACACGTAAGGTATTCAATTTGGAATATTTTTATATCTTTTTCTCTTTAAATACTGCAAATATAATGCTCTGCAAATTTTAACCAAACCGCGACTTAAATACGTATTTAATTGGATTATTTTTAAACAACAGTCATGTTTTATTTTAACATTAACTTCAATTTCATTTATATTATTCGAGTCTCAATGAACAAGCATCAGAGTAACACTTCGACACACTTTACAAGGTGATTTTTTACTCGAAAACGTCAGACTCCCAAACGAATATTTCGATAAACAAGTCGATTTTAAGGCAACCTTGAAGTTAAACTTTTATTTGGAAATATTTGTTTTGTTGTGGGATTGTGGCTCTGTGCCAGGCACGAGTTCGACAGGTTCAAGTTTTTTCAGTGATTCAGTGGAGTGTTGAAAAATTTTTTTTTCCGTAAGGTCACATACCAGTTCTCTCTTTTCTTTTAGGGATGAATAAAAAAAAGCGAGCAAAAAGTGTACTTTGAGATCCATCATCTCGCAAGTTAGGTCAGCTGAATAAAGTAGCTGTTCGTTGGAAGTGGCAGCGTTTGTTTTGCTGCGAACTTTTTTGTTAGGCGTCGGGCGCGGGCGACGTGACAAAAGTCCGATGGTGATAATGGAACGGAAGTTGGTTGCGTCGGAATTGCGACTTGCCGACTCGTGACAACGCGAGTTCGGATATAGCGATACGAGCGACTCGCTCGTTTTAGCGTCACGGCCGGGGTTTTGTGTATGCTTGCAGAATTCTCTCGCAGGACGCTAGATTAGACGGATGGTAGCCTAGGGAAATTTAACCAGGTTACATGCAGACGTGGCTTCCAGAAAATCGTTTA
Source organism: Trissolcus japonicus (assembly GCA_030522925.1). Lineage (NCBI taxonomy): Eukaryota > Metazoa > Arthropoda > Insecta > Hymenoptera > Scelionidae > Trissolcus > Trissolcus japonicus. Next base: position 15,509 of record JAPYZS010000731.1, read on the forward strand.
AGCGGTCCAAAGAGCGAAGATTAAAGCTCTGCCAGCGTGGATAGAATCTAATATGAAACTGTTAAGGGCGTTTTCGGCGTGTTGCGGCAAGTTTTCATCTTTTGAAATTTGCATGAGAATCTAAAGAACAAAGGCAAGGCGATGCCATATCGTCTATTTATCACAATTTTATCGCATCTTTTTTTCTATAAGTCGCTGTGTTTCACGTTCGCCCGCACATCGTAATATGAACGTTATCGTGACTGCGTAACAAATACCTGCCTCACGGGTTTACATTATTTCAAATCCTTGTCTCACACTTACTTCTCTATCGAACGTCTCAATTTTACCCAAGAACGAATATGAATTTTTCACGACCAATTTGATGTTCAAAGGTTTCAGATCAAATGAATACTTCAAATGTTCAAATGAATCAAATGATCAAATGAATACAAAGTAATCGGGGCCTTATCAAGGCCCCATGAGTTTTTCAGAATATTCCGTATAGGACCAAAAACATAATTTTTATCAGGAGGCAATTGATTAACATTTATCGTGAACGAAATTATAATCATTGTTTTTCTTTCTGTTACATTTTGCTTTTGACCGGCCATATCTTCACTTGAACAACTACGAACTTAGACCAGTTGGACAATGCATAGATAATAGCGGATTGTTTTGCGTTACAGAAGCGAGTTGCAAAGTTCCCTTTTTGTTTCGTTTCGAAAACTTCAGCTTCGCATTCGAAACTTTGAAATATTTTTATCTCTATTACCCAAAACAAGGTAGAAAGTATATGAAAAGTTTCCTTTGCGCACAATTTAACCTCTATGATGATTTCTTCGACTAGATCATACAGATGAGAATTACTGTTTAAATTGTATCAAAACGGTGAAACGTTTTTCGGCTTTACGAAACTAGATAACGTTGATGAAATGAACGTATTCCTTGGTGATGATTAGGGAAGTGGTGAATAGGAAAGTTTGGTTGGCCGATTATTTCATAACACATTTTGTCGATAGAAATTTCATGCAACATTAATCGGTGCCAGTATACCGTAATATCATGAGCTATAACGCGACTCTTACGGAAAAGCCATACATTATTGACACCGACAGTGGTCAACGTAGTCCTCAGCGCACATATTTCGGTCACGTATGGGTCGAGTCTCGTGGTATGTACTGGCGTGTATAAACGTGAGAGATAATGTACGGATACAGTTATTATACGAGCATATATAAAACAACATGTGTGTATCGTGCACGTTCGTGTGTTAATAATATGACATCTCGTGTTGTTCTGACGTTCGACATTCGCTTGGTTTCAAAATGAACACGCTGATCGAATGCAAACTTTTGGCAAATTAGAATTCAAAAACAAAATTTTTCATCAATATTAAAGATCACCTGAAAATTTGAAATTGCAAAAGAAACAACTCCTTTTTGATGTTTATTAAATGCAGATGACGATGATAAAAGTTGCGTTACACAAAAGGGAGAAAAACTTTGGAATTGCAAAATGATGATGAACTTTTCAACTGACCTCAGATGGCGTCCCTTAATGCCGGCATTAACAGAAAATTTTTCCCTCCTTGTGCGCGTAATATTTAGGTTATGTATCACTGAAAGTTTGACGTGGTATAAAGAGAGAGCGAAACTGGTAGGATTCGTTTTTTATACTTCGTTCGGAAACCGCGGTACGATCGAGTCTGATGAATACGAATGAAGCAATTGCTTTTTACCCAACTTTTTGCGCCATTTGCATATCCAAGTTTGCTGCAAAAATGCAACTTCCCTGATTACGCTGCGTCTCCACAAAGACCCGCTCGCTTTCTTTTACCGTACCGCGAGCATTACTTCACAAATGATTGAACATTTTTTATGCAGCCGGTGATGAATCGTTCGTTAGACCGGCTTAGTCTCTCACTGGCGTATTCAATTAACTGCCAAGTTATCAATTTCATTATTCACAATCGCTTTTACACTCTGTTAATGTATGATCGAACAATTTTATATCCTCGATAATTGCGTGGTCTGATTTGCAAAGATTTTACAATAAAAAACATCTTTCCCAAATATAATTTGACAAAAAAAAATTGTTGCCACATGTATTTCATTATTGTTATTTTTGTTAGAAACATGTCTCAAAATTGATGACGAAAATAAAGTCAGTTGCGTTTATTTGTAGAAGGTATCATTTACAAACACAAAGTTCGTAGCTTTTCTTAAGTACGAGCGCGCAAGAATGCTTGCGTATGCAGATGAGGGGTAACGGCGGGTAATGAGAGTTTGTTCTGATGTGCGAACTGAAAGACCTATTGTGCTGTACGTCAACTGTTACGCTCGTGAGACTGATGTCATCAAAAGTCATGTGAGACGGTTGCTCCATCACATACACGCACATTAAATTTAGAAAAGATCACATGTCAGGACAAAAGAAACAAACACTACGTACGAGGGGAATGAATTCTTCATCGTCCTTTGCGTTAAAATTTGAATGATTTCGAATGTGGAGCATCTACAAAAGATAAAAATCGTTTTAAAAATGATCTCGTTTCTCTTATCAACGCCATCAATTGAGTTAAATTATATTCCACAGATAAAAAGTGACAAGCGGTTGAACAATTTTTTTTGGTTGAAATTGATTGTTTTAAAGGGAAATAAAAGGGGAAAGTTTTGCCCATTAAAGTATTGTAAAATACAGAATGTCTGGCAATCGTCAAATAATAATAACGTTGGAGTAAAAAGGAAGAAGTAAATTAAATCGAGTGACGAAGCGTGAAATACTAGATAAAAGGTGTTCTCGCAAAGCAAATTCTCTTGGCGTGATCATTTATTTTACTTTAGGACAACAACGTTATTGATATTTATAATCCTGTCAAAGCGACGTTAACAGATTTGCAAAGACCAGTTTCAAATGCAATTTGCATGCTCGAAAGTTTTTTGAAGATTGAAAAAAGATCGATTTGTCCATCAACAGATGTCAAGTTGGGGAATCATAATTGAAATGGGCATGGTTCGGATGCAAATTGACGCATTAGCATAGTAGTTTACGAAAATAAGAACTGGCGCAATCCGTTTGCGAATTCCGTTGTGCCGGCTCAACCATTTTCGACTGTTTATGTCAAGTGAGCGGGTCTTTTTATTCGCACATAATCGTTCCGCCGATCGACGCTGATGGCAAAACTCGCGAGCGCGTGACGTAAGAATGCTTGATAGCTAAGCGCGTTAGGCGGCACGCTGAATGTCTCATGACGGTATACCATTTCGTATCCCCATGAACAAAAAGTGTATAGAAAAGAAGGCGCGCGCGAGCAGTATCTGTAATTCATTGGCCCTGCCCGAATTCCGTTCACAATCGTGGGCGCGCATTTTTCATGCAGTTATCATTATCGTCAGGACAGAAGATGGACAGTTCCATCCTATCCAGAGACGCCATCTCCTTTCAGAAATATGTTAGATAAAAAGTTCTGAAATGTTTATCTTATCGTATGTCTAATATTGGGCACAAACACTGAAAAGAATTCGAAAAGAAAGTTCACAAAGGACGGTAGCTACAGAACCAGCGAAAATAATCAAAAAGTGTATTCGCAAAAAAGTTGTTCGCTCGAAAATGAACGGATACTTATATCTCTGGTTTCGTATTTCGGCAGAATCTTTTTCACTTATCCTTAGTGCCATCTCTCGAGGTGGAGATGAAATATTATCGACCGTTAGCTTAAACCGCGCAAGCTCGCGTGTAGGTCGTACGGAATACTAAACGGTCACCCCTCCAAACAAGTTACACACTTAAGGTCGCTTGACTCGGGACATTCATTCCGACAAGCCGATCTCTCTGATCCTTTTTATCCGTTCAATACTTTATTCCATTTTCGCGTATCGCCGCTCTCGCGCTATCGCCAACGACGAATCTTGCATTTGCATGCAACGCTTTTCACCGACGCACTGCGCGATGTGCGATCGGATAAATCGAACACAGTGGTCGAATAAAAATTCAATGTCCATTTGGCAGCGGCAGCCAGCGGGACGTGTTCTATGCGTCGTCACGTTTCGAATCTGCTAGTTGGCCGCCCACTCTCTTTTCAACTCCGCTGTATACTCGCTCAAGAAAAAGAGGAACCAAAAGATAAAAACTAGCAAGAGAGAGTCCTTTCTTGTCGCACCTCCTTTTGCTCCCAACTTTTGCGCGGCTGCTTCTCCGATGGCGGTTCTGCGCTTGGTAAATAGACAGAAAGAAAGACAGAGAGCCAAACGGAGAAGTAATTGTAGTAAAAGGATTTCTTTGTGCCTGTGTGTCCGACCTTTTGCGTCCTGCTCTGGCACAATTTCGCGTCCTTGTTTCGGAATTATGGATACAATGGACCAAGATATACCGGCTTCCTTGTTCCATTTGCTCCTTTACGATGAACGCGTTCTTTTTTTTTCTTCCTTATTTTTTTTTTCGTATCCTTCCTTTTTTTAAGAGTCGCGCGCATCGCCCTGATTTATTGCTTCAAATTTAATTATTTTCGATTGAACTCGGCCGCAAGTTTACAACACGCCGAGGACAAGAATAAGCTTCTAAGTTGATTTGCGAAACTGCTTTGTCGCTTCGGCGAATCGGAAAACAAGCTTAGTCGCGAATAACAATCGACGAGTTTTATTCGCCGAATTGCAATCGCTGCTTTCTGCTTTTCAAGTCAAGTCAATTTATGCTTTCGCAATTTCGCGTTTTACAACAAAAACGTAACCGGTAGCGTCGATCGATGATCGACGATGCCTCGGAGTTTCGTTATTTATCGCTGGTGATTTATCCGCCGGATGTACGGGTTGAAATTTAAAACGATCTTGATACTATACAATCGACCGACTGAAGTACGAATATATCCATTATGTTTCACCTTTTTAATTTCACTGATCTGATAACTTACTTTTCGAACTTAGATAAATTTAGATGAAGCCTGGATAAACTTCCTTTTTGTTTCTCCCCAAAGTCAACAAGTTTGGGAAAAGTCTCGTTAAACAAAATGGAAAATAATTAAACTACAAGTGCCATTCATTTAGTCAAATCGAATGGCTTATTAAATCGTGAAATACTTTTTTTTGCGGATGTAGAAATTTTCGGGATGAAAAAGACTAACGGCATCGAAGTTCAGACAATAAAAGTGCAATTAAGCGTAAAATATGTATATATATATATATAAATTATACCAGACCGTCGTGAAGAAAAAGCCGTCAGATCGAAGGCAAGGCTGAGACGAAGAAAGATGGAATTAACCTAGTTTGAGAAGATAATACGCGACGGTTCTATTTTTATGAGCCGTTCGGCGGTCTGCCGTATACATAATCGAGCGCGCGTCCGTCCATCCGTCTTGGGCTGTCCCGCTTAGTAAATCTGACTGTTCGGCGCGTACCAATTTTGGCACAGCCATGGTTCAACTTGTTTTGTCAATATTACAAATTATGACTGCCGGATTTGAACTCCGATCCGCTTAGTCAAATAATCTGCTTCTGACAAGTTGCGTGTACGCCCAAACGGTCCATTGATTTCAGGGAATTGAAAAAGATTGGTCAAATTTCGATGACGTTATTATGACTGGACAAAGATGGCGTTGTTCGAAATGGGAACTGAATGGGATTAGAATAGAAATATGAATGCAAGTAAATGCGAAAGTGCAGACACCAAAGTATAATAAAATTATAAAAAAAATTTTATGCAGGCAGTTTTATTTAACTTTTAATTTGTGAATAATTTTCATTCAAGATAATAATGAAACTTGAATAAACAGAAAAACAACATGACGGTTATACATAGTTGAAAAGTAAAAATTCGAAGGGACATTTTATTTAAAGGATCATTAACTTTTATGATTCGTTTTTTATTCACACATGAAATGGTGAAATTTGGTTTGCGAAACGTCAGGCTTTCAGTTTGAAAAATAAGAGTTACGAAGAAAAATTCCGCATCTAGACGAATTTCCGTCGCTCTTAAAATTTAGGATTAACGTTTCAAATTTATTTGGACAAAGTAATGTGAAAAAGCACACGCGTAAAATTCGCGTCGAGCGGACCGAGTTTAAACCCAGCAACTCACATACGACTGCTTGTCGTTTCGTTGGAACGACAATTTTTGCCCGCAAGGTAGTTAAGAGGCGCTTACCAGCAACTGTAACAAGCGGACGACGAATTGGAGTGGCTGAGCGTGCGTGACCCTTCGTTAGCGTTCATTTTGTCTATAGAAAAATATGTCTCATAAAAGTTTGCGTAATCGTTCCGCAAAATACTCGAGCTCTAGTTGTCCGTGCAAATTGTACATTTCAATATTTACATCATTTTGTGTTATTGCGCGGCAGCGCTCGTTTCCATTCCATGCTATTATTATTAGCGCGTCCATCGTTGAACTTCAAAAACCAATGTGCAATGGAGAATTAGCGCCCGTAAATATTAATGCGCAAGTGATTACCGTTACGTTCGTTACGTATATTTTCGAGTGACTATGTGCTCAAAGAAAATAATAGTGCTGCAGCTTCGCGTTTGTATAATCACGCTTAACATTCGAGCAGCGAACTTCACCCACTGGCAAAATATTCTTTGTATGCGGATTTGATTAAAGTCAACCTATATACCGCCGAACTGTTTAATTTACAAATTCATCATTCTGATCACTCGGTGTTATTTTCTAACTTGATTCAATTTGAATAATTATTGTGTTCTAGGGAAGATACGAGAAAAAATTTTTTTCACTAAAATTCAAATAAGATTTGTACCTAGTTGGGTACGTTCAGTAATAAGAAACTGCAGGAAAGCAAAATGGGAGCACAAATGGGTAATACACGGATGACATTTTATTTCGGCCAACATTTATATTTTTTCAAATGCACGAGCCAACGTTGCGCGTTAAAGCGATTAGTGTTTTTACTTTGGAGGACGTACCATTACGTCCTCGAAGTTTGTCGGAGGAATATGGAGCCTGTCGACTTTTATCGTGCCGTCTCTCGTTTACAAGGACAGACGATAAAAGCACAAGTACCAAACGCGAGAGGGAAGACGTCAGAAATAAGTCCCGTCTGCAAATTTTAAATTGCCGCTCAACGTGCCCCGACTCGGGTTCAGCTTCGTGAGAACATTGTTTTTGGACTGCAGGCTATGAGAAATGGGCTCGGATGTGTCTGCGCAAAGTAATGAGCATCGCTGCAAAGGCCAATGATTTTATCATACAAAATACTTTATTTTTTTCAATTACCTTTCTTGATGCATGGGGAAGAGGGGTGGTCCATCAACACTCCGACACCCTTTTTAATCTTGCGGTGAAGAATTTCGCTTAAATTTTGCATTTTAATTTCAAAATAATTAACAAGTCATGTCCTTCGGAACCTTAAAAAGTTGGGGATAAAATTTTTTACTGAAAGAAAAACATAAGTAACGAAAAAAAAATAATACAATGAAGGATATGAATATTTTACCTTTTGTAGCGTAAAAAATGATCAATCTGGATTAACAAAAAACTACTCATCAAAACTTGTTGAAATATTTACTATAGTTATTGTGTAAAATGAAATTTATAAAGATGGCAATAGTGTTTGTATGATAAAATAGTAAATGCACATGATTGCTTCGTTTAGTAATAATCATTTGGCTGACCGATTTTGATGTTTCAACGATGACCCAGGCGAGAACTCGAAAATTTACGAATCGCCTGTCAGTTTCGAGTCGCTTTATATCGCAAAAGGGTCAGAGGCGTCGCCTGAGGCAAGTCAGACGTAACTGTAATCGCCTTTGCACGAAACGTGACATCCGTTACGACGTAGCTGAGCGTTACTACACAACTCCTCGGCGCGCTGCAACGCCGCTTGGACTTTCTTGAGCAACGGCCGAGCACAAGATAAAGCTCACTCGCCCGGTAACTCATGCTGAGTAACAAGAAACACGTGGCGCGCCCACGGACCTCGGGAAATTATATATGTAGGTTATAATAAGCTGCCGGTCCTCGAGATATCGGCGAATTATGGCCACCCTAATGGCCCGTAGAGTTTGATTTACCGCACGGAATCCAGGCCGTCCCGCTGCGCGGGATGAGTTTCGTGTGCTCCGACCACGAGAATCAAAACGCTGTATTGAATTAAATTTAATCGCAATTCTCACCCGATCAAGTTTGCGATTATTTTTTATTCTTGCGTCCGATCAAACTTGAATTATTCTACTGAATTTCTTTTCCATCGCGCGAGAAATATGTCGAAGAGCTGGGTGTCGATTTACAAGCGCACACCTTACGAGTACGGGTCAACGTTTGGCCGGTACGAAGTAGCGTATCATTCATGACGACACTCTTACGGGAGCGCCTCCCTTTAAAAAGGTATTACACTCGGTGGATTTGAAAAAGCGATTTTATTTCGCGCGACGTAGGCGCCACGCCGCCATTTATAACCTCGTCCAACGGTCTCCGTCTCTTTCTGAAAATGATATTCGTGATATATATTTTGCGCTAAGCAGACAACGCCGGGGACATTATTCTCCGACGTGAAAGAAGCGCCCAAACGAAGAGGAAGCGGACGAAATTTCACAGATGTTAACCCGTGCATCGGATTTCGCTTGCGCGCACATACAGAATCGTAACGCAAAACACAACAACGACGAAATTTATGACTCGGATTGTTTCAGTTAAACGACGTGCTTTTTTCGACGACACATCAACGCTATTTGCATTTGATGATGTTGCATCTTTCGTCGACTCCCGGCGTTATACTTCAATGTGTTTTATGTCATAGAATTTTTATGGGCCGCACGGGGGTGCCTGGATTTTGATGATGGAGTCATCCCGGGATTGATGGGGATTTGTCGTGTAGCCATGTCGCAGCGAGTGATTGCACGTTAGGGGCTGTCTAGATACACCGAACCAAATATACCGGCAACAAATTGCTCGCAAAATATTTCTCCCTCATATTTACATTCGGAATGTTTCCCAACTTTTTCGTCCAACTGAAAGATTGCATTAATTTTTAAACAATCTTCGAATCAGACCTAAATATTGAACCAACACACATTTGCAAATCAAAGATGTGGACTTTTATTTCCTTTTCGTAGTATACACTATAAAATAATGATTTACCCGCAAGTAGAATAATTGCCGGAATCCGAAAATCGTTTTGATTTTTACGATCTTTTAAATTTTAATTCTCGTGACTCAACATGTAAATATTTCTTTTCTTCAGTGTTCTTATCTAATTTTGAATAGCGAAGATCAAAACTTGTTACAATAATAAATCTTTTAATTGTAGCAACCACATTTTGTTTGGATTAAATAGAAATGGCACTTGAGTCAAATCGTACATTTTTTAGAGTAAATGGCTGGCCGAATATGGAAACTATCTACCGCAGAATTATGAAAAAGATATTTTGAAGAGTTTGTCTCGGATGGTGAAATTAAACCAGTTTGAAACCTTCGCAGAATAATAAATAATCTGTTTGCTGGAATACATTATCGGACTATAAAAACATAAAGCATATTCAGCGAGCAGATGCAATATTATTTATACAGATAAAAGTACACACGATGCATCAAAGCAACAGCAGGACAAAACCCGGATTTCCGATCGAATGAAAATAAAAACATTCTGTTTTTTTTTTGTTTCAAAAATGACCGGGCGTATGTTAATTAATAAATATAAATGAATTGAACGGTTGAACACGTGCAATCAACTGCAAAATACGCTTTTCATTTACTGGTCATAATTTTTGTATCTTTTCTGTTTACTTTTAATTATATTAAACGAAACTAAATTATAAGAAATTGTCTGGACTGTATGGTCACAATTGCTTCTAATTTAACACGTTTTTTGATGCGGGAATCATTATTGTTGGATAATTCAAGCGCAAGCATAATAATTGATAGGCTCGCATAATTTGAAGATCGACGGATGAAGGGGCGAGGACGCGGACGAAAAAGAGGAAAAACCGTGACAAAGCGGTGACTGAACAATGTACACATGTTTCAGTTAGAGGCAAAATACAAGGCTCGGTCCACCTATACTCGGTGCGTCAATTAAATAGCGGGACATCGATTATCGATGCAACACAATAGCCCCTGGAGATTGTAACGAGTCCCTTTTACAAAGGCACGATCAGCGTACCGCTGCAAATTTAATCGCGAATATTCCACTATCGCATTTTCGTTCGCGAAAGATTAAAATGCGCCCTGTGAAAAGTTCATACGCTCCTACAACTGCATTTATTTCAACGTGTCATAGTCTCAAAATCACAAGTTGTCGTGCATGCATCGAACAGAGATTTTGCGTAATTAAAGTGATAGAAAAACGAACGAGGCACAAAAAAGATGAAATGGAAATTTGAAAACGTTTCGAATTTCCCTTTTTTTAAACGAGAAAAAAATAAGCATCGACAAAATCTAATGATAATGATAAACCGTTTTAAATATGTTTAATCTCATTTTTTCAAATAAAAGTTTTGTAAAGTCTCACCATTTGAGAATTTTGAAAAAATATTTATATTTTTTTATCATCAAAATCTTAATCTTAAGTATGATCTACTAATAATAATGTGTTAATGATACAAGAAATGTTCTTTATAGAATAAAAATATTTTCTTTATTTGTTTCAGGTGAGTGCATTTAAAAATTCCGAATGATGTTGTGACCACTTAAGGAAAATTGGCAAGGTAGGAAAATTATTAACGAATACACTATCAGGGCCAATAAATCATAAAATGGAACGGCAAAAAAGTGGATCGTTGCGTCTCAACGAACAACCCGGGAAAAACTCAGTCATTTTCCAGGTCTGATCAGACCTGGAAAATGAGTAGATCTGGAAAGTTTCCATGTCTGGTTATGCATGATTTAGTCTAACTGAATCTGTTTAGATATGGAAATTTTTCTGAATTCAATAAAAAATTGACATATTTTGACCTAATCAAGACTATATCCAGATCTGATCAGACCTGGACTTTTTTTTCCCGGGAAATTTATGTCACTTAAGAATAATCGAAACGCTAATATATAATCACGGGTACAAAAATGTGGGCCGAATGAATAATATCAGCGGCGCGTAACCATCAAGTGCGGTGGATGAAATAGAATACGCATGGTAGAGATCAAAGAAGACGCGATGGAACGTGAGGACGAATTAACACTCGAACGTGTGACATTAATCAATAAACACTTTGCGAGCTTTTGTTTCGGGTGGGAAGCCGATTTCGGGCGTCTGTGCGGTTGTCAAAAAAGAAAAGCACTTGTGGGCGTGAAACGCGAAATCGGCACTAGGCGAACGCCAAACAAAAAGGTAATACGGACTCGGAAACAGTGGCGAAAAGCCGACGCGATATTGACACAAGCTTCAGTTTAATTTCTCCGCTGGCAAACATTGGATTTTCATTCCCACTGCTGGCGTCGCTTCGTCTCCCGTTGACTGAACGTCCTCTATCGGACGGGCAGAGCGCCGGCCATCGTCCCTTTCATGTCTCGTTCCGTTTCGATTCGTTCTGTCTCGCTTCGCCGTAGCCCTAGAAAATGCCTCGCGAAATGTATTTATTCATGAGCTATGCATTTTATCCCCAGAAACGCTTTATCATTCCCGATATGCGACGCTCGCCCGCACGCTCCAATCGTATACACTCGCCGCTCTGATCGCTGCCCGTTATCTTTTGTGATTCAATTAGTTAATTAAGAGCGCAGAAATTCGATGCAAAAAATTGATACTGTTTGAGATGAAGGGTTCAAACGGGACCGACTCCAAGATGCGTTGGGGTGAAACACACGAGGGGAGATAATCCTACTAATCAGAACGCGTTTTTTATTCTATTTGAATAAACATCCGTAGTGTTGTTTTTTTAGCAACATCATTTCTGAACTGGGCTGAGATGTGGGATATTTTTTGTGAGCTTCATCACGTTCTGAAAAGTGTGAATACAAATCCCAATCTCAAGATAGAACTAAACAAATATTATACAAATCATTCCGTTTATTTTCTGCTTATGAAAAGAAAGTACATCACAAATATATGCACCTTTTTCATTTTTAATGAAAGTATTATAATTAGTATTAATGTACACAACACTTGAAATTATAATTTTCATTTATTTTCAACAACTAATCTTATTATGTTATATAGGAGCAGGAGATAAATTTTTCACGAGATGTCATCAGCACCCTCAAAGAAAACCGTTTTTTAATGCCAAAAGAATGCAAAAAGATGCGTCAAATAATGTAAAATAATGAAAACCGCAAAAGAGGTCTTGTAGTTGCGTGCAAGTGCAACAAATTTAATTTCGTATTTCGCTTTATTCTCGGTCATAGCACATTGCCAGGCCGAGTCGTGTGTACGTATGGACGCAATTATTCGTAGCTCGACTGAAATTACTGGCCTGATATGATTGTGCTTCGCAGTTTGGATATTCAGGATACCTCATAAACATAAAATATACATTGTAGTGCACCTTTTATGATTCTGAATCAAAAGTATAACTACTTGGCACTATAATTTAAAATTTGCAGTAATATTATAAATACAAAATTTTAATAATAAAAAGCCAATTATAAATCACTTCCTAGCATGAAATTGCTTTGTGCATTTAAAAATGTTATGATTTATATAAAGCTATTTTAATCGTAGAAATGACATATTGCACGACAAAGTCGTAAATCTAATCTTATACATTTTGCAAGGAACATTTATCTTAAACCACAAAAATCGTAAGCTTTCGTTTGAAGTGAAATGGTTTATTTGTTGAGATTTTGTTAAAATGTGTACACAGGTTTTTAAGTTGCAAAAAATATGAAAGTCACGCGAAATCAAAGTTCCCTGTGGAAACAGAATCAATTATTGATCAATCAGTTGTGTCAAGTTTGATTAAAATAGCAGCTTTGCAAAAAAGAAACAAATAAAATTTCAATTAAAATGAATGATTGGTAACAAATTGATTCAGAAAAGTAATATTATTTTTCACAAATACAGTTTTTAGTGCGCTTATAATATAGTCATGTTCGCAAACACGAATATATTTTCGCTGGATCCGAGTTAATGTTGAACCTGCGTTCAAATTTGAATTGTTGAAATTTGCAAAAAAATCACCAATGAGTATCTCTGGATTCTATTAAATCAGGTTGCCCGCCATTGAATAGAACAGAACGATGTTTACATTCTGAAAATGCGCTTCATATATTCTCTACAACGAGTGTATTTGTAATTACAATGTAGGAGATGGTGAACATTGGATGTATATAATGACCGCCCAATTATTATTTTCCCGTGAAATTAAATCGCACCTCTGGTTATAGGCATTAAACATACGTTTTTCGATTTTAAATTCTCCAAATAAAATATGTTTTATAATGTTTTAGCTCACAATTTTTGTTTTTATTTTTTTCAAAATTTCTATCTTTTTGATAATTTATAAGCACAATGGAAATTTGTTCAGAAATGTTAACAGTACGATTCATGATTATATTGCCGTCATGAATCTTATAATTGCTAAATGCACATCCGACAAGATGATTGTATGACACTATTCAGGTCAGCTCCCATTATGCGACACTATTTTCAGAGTGTTTCTATGCCGTTCACAAGTTTTCCGCGTTAATGGCATTCAAATAATTAATATCACTTGAATCACAACGAACCTTTCACAATATATATTACTGAAAATCCACAAAGTACTATGCACTTAGAAATCGTAAACATACAATTGTGGCTATTACATCTAGTACGAATTTTCGATGAATAAAGTTTCAGTTTTTAGGATTTATGATATCAAAAGGTGTTATGCTTTTTCTGTCAAAGAGGACAATATTTTATGTTCTAAAAGGATATCTATTTTAACTGTTGAAATAAAAACCACAAAAAATGAAACAAATCCGTAAAAAAAGATTTAAGTAGAAACACTCGTTTCGTTTATTAGATTTTATTTTGCTCCAATTTCATTGGGGAAATAATAAGTGAAATAATAAAGTTAAAAGTTTCTGCAATGAAGAACTAAACAAAAGTCTCTTGTTCAAGTCATCGACTCTAGTGCACAAACTCTCTCTCTCTCTTTCTCTCTCTCGCGACACCCGAGAACATTTTTTTTTGAATGAATAAAGTATTTGAAGGTTGAAACTTTAAATTAGGAAAGCCATTGATACGAATGTTTTAATAGTTTAGGTATGTGATTTTCATAATTGGTGCGCAGCATAAACGCGGAAAATGTATTATCATTGAAAACGCGGCTTCTCAATTTAAACAATGAATCCCGACTGAATTAAAACCTAGGCCCCGCGAAAGTGTGTGTTCATCATGAAAAGTTTGAAGTAATGAAATGAAAGCTTCGCAGCTGTGATTCACAATGGCGCGGAAAACATCATACAGTTTTACTCACCCGCAGAGTATTTGTGATTATGATTTGTTAGTGATGATATCTAATTCTTTCACTGTGTTACTTTTTTTTTAATTCTTCATACAATATTTCAATGTTATCAATATAATGAACAAAAAAATTAATTTCCATAAACATGATGAAAAAAGTAGGAAATTTTTAAAAACAAGAAAAATGGGACGTTTAAAAAATTGGACTTGATGGCGCGAAATATCAGCGGGGTTTTTTTTGCGGCGATTCGCAAGGACGGATGCGTGGCTGCGCGTACGAACGTGCGTGCGCTCGGCGTACACGTATCGTAGTCGCTTTGTGGATGGGTCGATAACGCGCAACTCTCTCGCTCATCGCAGTCGGCGATGCCACGCTGTAGCCCTCCTAAGCCGAGCTTTCCTCTCATTCCGCCGTAAGCCCGCACTCCGGCACATCGAGCAGACGCAGCCACCTGTATCGAGGGTCCAGGCCGATCAGCGGTCCGCGCGTGCTACCGAGCGATATCATCGTCGCTGTAAAAAAAAAAAAAAAGAAAAAACGTAAGCGCGTGCACAGCACACGAGACACGGTCGTTCGGTTTTGCGCGCACGAGATGGCAGAGATGCGGCCTCCGAATGACAGCGATTCGGCGCAAAGCAAACGCCACTAACAGGTTGCCGGCGACGTTGACGTCGAGTGCGTCATTTTTTTGTCGGCGAGTATCCGATGTGCCGTCGCAGCCGAGATGCCGCCGCGCCGACAGATCAGCACGAGTGCTCCAGTCGCACTTGATTAGTCAGCTTGAGTGCGCCGCTTTTTTCGTCGACTCTCCCCCGTCGACGTTCGGACTCTTTTGGATTCTGTGTTACGGATAATTAAAGGATCGTGTGATCCCGCGAGCGAGGGACGGGCAAGTTGAATGTTGACGTTCGAACTTGGCAGTCAAAATGGTGTTGGTCGGGGACTGGTTGGGTAGAGAGTGTTCAAAACCGTGTTACTCGGACTGAGCTTGGAGATGACACGTTGTGCGCGTTCGCCGGCTTGGACGTCACTTGAGCAGTTTTTTCAGCCGAGCGAGTGAGCGGCGCGAATTGATGCAACAAGGACTCACACGGTGTTATGTCAGTGCGGTGATAGAGCGGCGAGGAGCCGTTCGCGATTCGTTGACATGAAACTCGTTTGAGTGACGTGACCGAAAACATTAGTGGCCAGCAAGAAAATGAAGAGCTTCTCTTCCTTTTTCATCTCAAGGTACGAAAGCTCTGTTGTTTGAGTTGTTGCGAAATCGCTTTTCTGGTACAAACGAAAGTTTGATTAATTGAACGGCCACTGAGTTTGCTTATCCGGCGATAGCCGGAGACTCTTGTTTACGGCCTTTGTGCTCGTGAAATCATTTGCCGACTCATTGAGCGCGGAGCATTGTTCGCCGCGCTTCGTACGTAAGTCGATTAACAATATCAGCAATTAAAAAAAAAATCAAAACAGAGAGTAAAAACAAGTTGGATGCGAAATAAAAGTTGATTGAATCCGAAAAACACGTCCCTGAATTAGACATGAGGCTGAAACAATGGTGCCGCAACGTAATGGCGTAACCGAATTCGCGCCGTCCGCGTGATTGCGAATTATGAGCGACGCTCGATAGGCAAAGAATTGTTCCGTAATTGAAAAACGATGTTCGCGTGGACCGTCGGGGAGGCATCGAAAAGAAAGGCACAGGAAAAATCGAACCGGAGATCCTCCTCCCGTGCGTGCGACAAGGACCGAAACAATATATATAACGGCGCGTTTATTTCGCCCGCGTCATTTATATTTGAACAAATCTATTCATCTCGCGGCAGCGTCGAAATCATAGGACGTCCATTGCATGCCCCGCCCTGTGTACGTTACACCGATGTTTACGCACGCGCCGAGAATTTCAGCAACGTTCAACCGTCGTTTCCTATCTGTATCGTTCTAAGGTCGCCGAGGGAGATTGCATTTCAATAAAAACCATTTGACACCCGAGCGAATGGACATCGGCCAGTGTTTCACGTCACGTTCATTATGAAACTGCCAAGATGCTTCTCTCGGATGGTTTATTTGTTTTCCTTTTCTCCCGAGTATTGATCTGATCTTGTTTTTCGAGTTGTATCACATTTTGCAAAAGTAAATGGCCGAGGGCTAAAGTTTTTACGTGCCACTGAGCAAGTACATTTGGAGTTGAGTTTCATGCCTGAAACAAATAAACAATTGCACATCAACTCCGCGCTTTTCATGTGTAACAAAAGTTCTCGAGATTCGGACTAATAGATATCAGCGCGTCGTTTCAAGCTTGCGAATTATGACATTGTCAGATTCACTGATTTTCGCTTTTGTTTTGCAGACAAAATTTTACCGCTTGTATTTGAAAGTTTGAATCATTTTTTAAACGAGGCTCGCATATTTTGTTTCCACACACATTAGAGATAAAATTTCATCGAAATTCGTTAATTGATGGCGGATGAGATTTTACATGCTCGTTACGCTCGAACGTTCTATCAGAATTTTGAGTTTCGTACATATATATGCTTCTATTAATTTGGTTTAGTATTTCGTATATTAGTTTTCATAGAGTTTGTTGTAACGTGCATGAACAGTCGTTTGGATACGTACTATCACTACAGCACCAGATATGTACGCGATTTTTCATATCTCTCATTTGTTCAACCACGCTTTAATGAAATTGAATATCGCGTAAAAATAATATAGGTTCGAACTGCCTTTTGTAAAGCGCAAATTCATTTTTATTTCATTATGCCCGGCAAAGTGGAATTTATTGATTGCTTGTGGATTGTCCAAATGATTCCTTGTTTTTTGTCAGATTATTCGTTTATTCAATTGTTACAAAAGCTCCCATTCTTCCTGTTCATTCGAATTGCAGAGAGAAAAAAAAATTAAATCAGATTTTTTCAACGATATTAGCTAATTTGATTGAATTATGAGATCAAGTATGAAATTAAAAAAAACGACCTTCGTGAAAGTAATACGGCCTCGTTGGAGGTGAAGGGTTCTCAATGTCGAGTCAAAAAAATCATTGATTAAACGTTCCTCTCACGAGCGTTTCTGCCGGTTTATAGAAAACTCAAGAGGACACCTTCATCCTTCAAGTTGTCTCCAGCCGACGTCCACTCATTCTTGTTAGTCTCGCAGCGGTGTGTAACACTCGACGATGATCGATTGATCGATCGGCCGCGACTTTCTCGGGCGATTCGTCTTTTCCGCGTCAGTTCGATTTCTCGTTGGCGCAGAATTGTACCGGAAATACACGCTTAATATCAACGACGGAGGCTGCTTTAATTTTATTTCCTTGAAAATCGATAACTCTGGTAATAGAGTCACGTACATCCCTTCCAAGCCGATGAATCGAATCTTGAAAAAGACGCCCCGAGCAATTTGTGCTTATAATTTACGTCACGAGTCATACCTGATAAGACACCGGAGCACGTTCGGCCGGAATTTTTTTCGCCCCGCTCGCGGAGTAACGCTGCTCTCCGACCGTTTTCCTAATTCAATCGGCGCTCTCAGCCTAGGGCGTATTATTTATAAATATTTCGGCCACCGTAGGTCAGACACGTTGACCTTACCAAATAGTTATGGGAACTCGTCTAGACGTACTACAATCTAGGTTACGTGCCTAATGTTTTTGCTTGCGCACACTTGTCTGATCTTTATCCGACTTGGATTTAGCAATTAGAGGCATTCAAGCTCTGCCTCTTTTTTTTGTTAATTAAAAGAACCCCTTCGTCGTAAATCGTGGAATTAGATGAAGCTTTTTTTTTATCATTACGCCACAGTGTCAACGACCTTGCACGATCCCACTTTCATCAGCACCCGAATAAACAAAGATGAGCTGCGCCTCCCGTTGAATTTTAAAATGAGAGAAAAAATGCATGGTACCATTCGGGTCAAGAGTTTTTTTCTGCGTTTTCCGTTTTTCTTCTTTTTTGAAGCTTGGAATCATCCTAAGATTCTCGCTCGGTAAAAACGTTACGTCGTTTGCGTCAGTGCTCCTGACACCTTGCAAATTCAGAGACGGTCTTTGTCGTCCTCTCAAAAGATGTCTCGTTCAAAATAATTCGTCACTTTTAATTCCAAAATGCTTGGCTCGATATATCATGAAACTGACAAATATTTTCCTTCTTATCTTGCTGACGTGATAAATTTCAAGTCTAAGAGCCGAGCTGTAAAAAGTTTTGGACTATAAAGAAGTACATTTCGTGTAATTGGTGTAGTAGTCGCCATGTTTTGCGCAGTCTTGATTAGACGTATCAATAACTGCAGTTTGGAATCGCTTTCTTCGGAAACGACATTGGTAATTTTGTCATATGTACATGCGGAAATCGAGGACAATCGAGACTTGGACGATGCAAGTCAGGGCTCTTGTTTCGAGGCACACTGGTCATTCGATCCGTTGTTGACGTTGGCTTGTTTATTCCTGTTTGAAATTAGTTTCATAATAGGAGGTCCCGAACGAACTAAAACTCAAACATTAAACAATTTTTTTCCTCTTGTTTGTTATATTACTTTGTCGGGGAAAATAAAGTACCGGAATGTGTGTTTTGAAATTACAGTCGTACTTCCCATGCTTTTTTTTCCTCTACGAGACTCGGCATCAGTTGACAAATGAATTTTACACATTAGCGAATTTCACAGTATGTCGAGTTTCGATACGGGTAACGGGTGAATTTTGCAATGACAACATTTAAAAAAAATTTAATTTGGAGAGCATTATATTTAAAATTTATTTTAATAGTGATTGGTATATTACAATTTTTTGTACAATCGTGAATGTTATCTTATTCTCTACTCTTATACTCTAACTCAAATATCAATTTCAATTCTGATCAAGTCGATAAATAATAAAGCAATAAGAGTTCGTCGCGGAAGGAAAATAAAGAAGCCGAAAAAAGTCGGGAATTCGGTGTGTTTACACGTCGAAGAATGTTGTCTTTCTTATCTCAATTCCCATCTGTTTGTCGTGCCTTTGAATCGATATGGTCAGTAATGTGTCCTGAATCTTATTACTTTCCCGAACGAGATTTTCGCCTCGACGAGAAATCGATAGCTTCTTCTTCGAAGCGGCGAGCGCAGTCGTCAACTCTTTGTCTACCGAGTGCGATCGTAAAGATTTCCTCCCGATGATTATTTCCGTACTTCTATCTCGGGTAAGGCTGACTCTGGCAGGTCAGGAACACTCGCCGCCACAGAACTTAAGCTGTCGTCTTGCAACTTGGACCCTCTGCTTTTCTTAAGCTTCTACTGAAAATGGAACGCGTCTACCTTTGGCTCTCCTCTTTTTCGCTCGACTCGCGGTTCACCTGACGCGTCAAAGCGCCTTTTATCTTTAACGCTGATATAAAGCACCCATCAAATAAACTTTCGACGCAACGACCACACCAATCAAATGCCCTTGGCTTTTTTCCTTACTTTTTTTTAATTTACTTAATCGCTTTGCAAAAATCAATACAGTCGATACATAAGTCGCGCTTTCTCATTTACTTTTAATAACATCGTGCAAAGGGATTGCTTTTACCCCCTTTTTTTTAACGAAATTTAATTTCATCCTCGTTAATGTGGAGTTGAAAAAGCTGAGCTGTTCATATATTTTCAAATTCAATAAAGCGCAGAATAATCGACACAATTTTATTTCTTAAATTTTGAATCGTCTTATAATTTTATAAACCATCAACGTGTTTCCTGAAAATTCAGTTTGCAAGATATTGCTTATAGGTTTTATAGTGCGCTCGCTAAAAAAAACGAGTCTAACGCAACGAAGATTTCGCCGAAGAATATTTTATATCTTCATGCGCTCCGGAAATTGAGTTTCTCCGGTTATACGATCGTATCTGTATTAAATAGGATTCTCGTGCGTGGACATCGACTGCGAGCTACGTTCCTCTCAACCGATTCGTTTTGCAACGCCCAGTTCGCGAAAACTGTTTTCACAGAATTTGTTCAACAACGGTGTTATGTAATGTGATTAAACGCAGGACAAAAAAAGACAAAGTGGAACGCAGGGCCTTGTATATCAGGGGCTTCGTTCAACTTTATAATTTCAATTTCCGAGTCTATCAGAGAGAGTTTGAATCAATAAAATGACGCATGTAAGTGTGAATGCAACAAAACGTGTCGAGGCGCGAATTTTTATTCATCCGGTATCAAAACCAATGCGTGACGAAAATCCGCGCACACTCACATGCACCGGCAACAAATCTTTCGAGACACGAAATTGAAAGATCTCGGCGGATCTTGTCTGCGCCGAATTCAAGATTCGCGCTATATTTTGATGTATTGCCTTACCTGCGAAACTCTTCGGCTGCGATCCGTCTTTGTTTTGCCGCGAACGTATTCCCTATTTGTTAGTCGGTCTCAGCTTTCGAGCACATCCGTCTGCAACTTATGAAATTTCTATTATAACAAAATCTCAACTTGGTGAATTTTTTTATTCTACTATTATGACTATTTTCATTGCTGTTAAAGGCGAGATGGTATATAACAGATTTTTCGTTGAATTTCAATTTTCATTTTTCGATTCGAATTTCAATAACGTGGTTATGAGAAATGAAATTTAAATATCGATGGTGTTTACACCAACTGAATCTCCTCTGCGAATGTCCTTTGCACGAAAGTAGTCCAAAGATGATTCCTCGGATGAGAAAATGCGATGCGAGGATATTGTATTGTTATTACGTTTTTACGGGTATCTTTTGTAGCGAATATGTTATTTTCGACGTCACTGAAGTCTAGATATTGGCGACCGTCGGAATACACTTTGGTTCGATTTATTTTTGGGTCTTCGAGCGAAGGTGAAAATGCCACCAAAGAAAGCAATTTTACACTGAATAAATAATGCATATACCAGTCCTGTGTTGCAATATAAATTTTCTCCATCATAAATGATGAAATTGCAGAACAATAGTTTTTTATATTTCTAATAATAATAACAGCATAAGTGGCTTTTTGATAAGAAAATTAATAATTTTTTTCAGAAAATGATTAAATTCTGTTTTTGTTCATCTCAAATATGAATGATATGACATATTTATTTAGTGTAAAATGCATAGTATAAGTAATGAAATAATTTTAACTCAGGATTATGATTAAAATTTTTCTCCTGTTTTTCTTTGGTGCACAATTTACCTTCACTGGACAAGTTTTTTACGTTCTGACTCGCCGTCGTGTTTATGACTGACGGTCGGTATTAAATTCAAGTGTTGATAACTATTAATATTCGGTTATAAACTAAATTTAATTTTTAATGATGTTCTAATATTAAATTTACCACAATTACATTAATAGTTGAATTCATTTAGTTTAGTGCAAAATAATAATGTGATTATAGTGCGCTTATGAAAATTCAATCTCAGTTTAATCCCTTGCACAATTGAAAGTACGAAGAAGTTATTTTTATTCAGTAAAATCTTTTATTTTGTTTTCGTCACAATTGTGAAAATGTCAAATCTTAGAGGAAGTTTGTTTGCAAACAAACTCGCTTGTTGTCTCGGAAGAAAGCTTCGTCTGTTCTGTGTGAACTAAAAGCTTTAAGTCTTTGATCCGCATTCATTATATGTTTTACTTTCGTATGTATGCACCTGCACGCACGGTTAAAAGTCCAAAAACAAGGACCGCGCCTTTGCACATTTAAACTGCATACGTAAACACGTCCTAAGACACGACTGCCAAGTTTCTGCGAGGTTTAGCGCTCGGCGTTTACACGTTTCGCAATTTCGCTGTGCATCCAAACAACGAAACTACCTTCAGTCGTCGTACTGCGTCACCGACAACACGACTTACCAAATTGAAACCAACATTTTTTTAATTAAAACCTTGGCCGTACCTGTCGTCTTTCTTTTCTTAGTATCTCTTTTAAAACACTGATTTCATTTAAATTGACTCACGACGCTGACTTTTATTGCCTTGAAAACAAAGCCCCTTTTTTGTTCTGTTTAAAGATTTTTTGCTGAAAAATAAAATTTCAAATCTAGAAACTCATATTTACAAAAATAAAATGCATTCAATTTTTGTTTCATGGACAATGAAAAGAAAAGAAAGGTAAACATTGCGGTGCACTGAATTGTAATTTTGTAGATGTGCTCAGATGGACCACGAAATATAACTTAGATATGTGGGTAGTTGAGTGAAAGCATGTTTTAAGCAGCTACAAGCTCAAAGGATGATGGATTGACAGTGCTCGTAAAAGCTCGGCTCTCAAGAACGCGGGAACAAGTAATTCATTGAATGATAACGCCCAAAAGCTATGCGCCTCCGCTGCCCGGAGTCGGAACGATGCGCCCACAACAGCTTTAATCCCAGTTGCCTGATTATAATCTCGTCAGCGAGTTATAGGGTTATCCCTACCATTCACCACCGTTATACCGTAACGTTTCTTATCTGCAGCCTCTCTGTATTAAGAACAACCCACCGACCATAATTCATAACACTTCGCGAAAAACTCCTCGTCTTTTTGTCGCATAAATCAATTCATTCCGTATCAATTCCTCTTTTTTACCGCCAATTATTTCAATTTAATTGCTTCCGAAGTCAAAATTTTTAGCCTCAAATAAGAAGCTTGAAAGAGTATTAGAACAGTTTTCAGTATGTCTAATTAGAGAATGAAATAAGTTTACAAATAGTTTCAAAAAGGCTGAAACGAGATTGTGTATAGTCTGAAACGTTGCTGAAACGAGCTGAAAGGAGGTTTAAAAGAATTTTAAATAAGATTTATAAGAGAATATAACGAGTTCTAACGAGCTTGAACAATGTTTTTCTCAACCTCTTAAAACTCTAAAACTTGTGTTTATGTCCGGATTCAGCAAGTTGAGAATAAAAAGAAAACATGTTTCAGTCTCTCTTAAACTTCAATTTTTGTTCAACAATTATGCATAATCGTGAACACATATAGAGACATTTTTTGTTGATATGTTGTCAAGAGTTTCTTGTTTTATTTACACAAATTCCAATTACTGAAACATGAATTCCTGTTCATTCAACAGGAATTTGTGTTGCATTTACAGGAATTTAGTGTTAATACAATATAATCTTGAATTTTTCGTTTGATTTTCAGAAATTTGTGTGTTACAACATAGTAATTATCTCTGCACTGAAAAAAATGCTACCTTGAATCAAGTATATTTAACTTGAATTAAGAAGTAAATATCCTCACATACATTTAAGAATATATATTCTTCATTCCTAATTTAATTAGATTTTCACAAGTATATTATATACTTGATTACAGTGTAATATTTTTTTTCAGTGTGTGTGTGTGTTAATGGATTTCTATATTGATAAAAAAACATACATTAAGTATGTTGATAATCGGATTCAATGGTTGGGTAATTTGTGTTTCCATCTTGGCCGATCAATACATCCATACTATGTTTTGAAACGCAAGCCGATCATCATTCGAAGTGATTCATTCAAAGAGCCCAAGTGCAAAACTAAGTCGAATATTGCATCTCCCAAAACGATAATAATATTATACACTTGAATCTTAAATGTTCGACCCGAATATTGCGACCTGTTTGTGCAAGCAGCCGTGACGCGCACACTTTTCATTCGATAATTTTAATCTAAAAAAACATTCAAAAACATTTGGCCCACAAAATTTGATTTTAAGCAAACATTCTTTTCAATTCTCGTTCTCTTTATACATTCATATGAGTACTCCAGAAGTAGGTTGAATTCCAATTGTACGTTCGTTTTTCGATTTTGCTGCAATCCTTTTTTTTCGTTTATATTTGTACTAAAATGTTGTCAACAAATTCGTTAACATCATGTTGAGAAGAGTGGTCTTACACCTAAACGAATGCACTTTAAATATTAATGTTAAATTCACTATATAAATAACCATATATGAGAGTTAAATAGAATTAAAAAGGATTAATAGTAAACATTTCTATCCCACAACACAGTAACTTTTGGTACTTTGGAAACAATAAAAATACTGGCCAAAATTTGGAATTCAAAAAATAGTAATTTTTTATTACTATTACACTAGTTTTACAGTATTGGACTGACAGGATATGTTTGCATATAACTTTGAAAACCAAAATTATTATCTATCAAAGTAAACACGTTTGATGAAATTGCTATTTTTCATAAATAACCAAGCTAAAGCGCATTATTACATGAACAATCTCAAACAAACCAGGTAGGTCGCTCACGAATACAAACATAAAGCTTTACATCTACGGATTCTTTCGGTGCATTAATAGTTTAATGAATATTATCACATTAAATTATGTTAATAATATCCTATGCAAGCCTCTATCAAATATAATTTTTTATCATTGATCCGTTTTCTATTACATTTCACCGCTTACAGTACAATACTGTAAAACTCGTGAAACTATTAAAAACATAGTAACCGAATGATTAAAATTTTATTTTTAATAATCATAATAATGGTATTGTTAATGATAATGATTATTATCTTGATTATTATGATGGTGATGATAAAGATAATTATAATTATTTTTTAACTGAATTATCATTATTATTAATTACAATATTGTTCAATTCATTATTACGTTATTGAATTGTACAGTTAGTATATTGTTATACCCTGACAATGAAGACAATTGTCCTTCTTGCTATGAAACTGATGCATCGATCGATCATTTTCATTTTCTTCTTCCTTATTGCACGGCAACTCATAGTTTTGCTTAAGGGGTTTTTCCAATTTTTTTGCCTGAAAAATTGACAAAACTTTAGAAGTGCTTCAATAGAGAACTACTTATTAGATCTTCCTCAAATTTTTACCGGTTATTCGTTCAACATTAATAAACTAAAATCACAATGTATTGAGAAAAATGATACATATCCAGATGGCGCTAGTGTTGCAGTCCAGCTAGAGGTTCCCTCAGTATGGGAGTTGCTCTGATCGCTGTATTCATCTGATTTTAATAAAATGTTGACAATTTGTTTAAAACACTATTTCGGGGAAGATTTCGAAGCGTTATTTTTATTTGAATGATTTTCAATTTTAGCCTAATACAGCGATCAGGGCATTATCCGCACTAAGTGTATCTCCAACCGGACTGTAACAGTAGTGACATCTGGATATGCATCATTTTTCTTAATATGATATGTGATTTCAGTTCATTAATGTTGAACGAATAAGCAGTAAAAATTTGAGGAAGATGTAATAAATAGTTTTTTATTGAACCACTTCTAAACTTTTGTCAATTTTTAAGGCAAGACCCTTTAATATGCGCAAACTTATTATCCCTTCACCTGACGTGCGAATTCAAAATCAATTTTGACAACAATGTTGCATCGTCGCAAACATTATAACCTAATTAATGTTGATATAATCAAAGTGTAGACACGCGGTTTCTATGATGCAACTTTAACTTTGCCTCCTTTGACACTTGCACTTCTGCTAGATAATTTCCCTGCTAACCATATTATTTTTCATTTCTTATATTAAAAAAAGGAAAACAAAAACTCAAATATTAATAAATTATAAAAAATCAAATTTCAAAATTAAGACTTTCAAAATAGAAGCGTAATTGGTAATAAGATTTTATATAATCCAACTTTAAAACTTAAGAATTGAATAGAATAGTTTTTTGTTAGTCTGTTGTAAGGATTTGAACCGGCCACGTCGCAATAATTTTTTATGTCGATCACTTGGTCGACATAGATTTGTAACTCTGATAAATGAAAAAAAAATAAATAAACAAATAAAAAAATGATAAAATAATATAAAAATGTAATATAATTTCTGACTTACGTTTTTAAAAATTTTTTATGATATCAAATATTTAACTATTTATTAGTTTCAATATAGAAATTTCAAATAAATAATGATGTAAAATTTTGAAATGCTTGCCGGATCGCGTTTTTACATTGTGAGTGTTTAATTTAAAAGCGATGCTCGACTTTTTGACGCGGATCACACTAATCACTCGTCCTACAAGCGAGCAAAAAAGCACAGCGTAAAAATGTATCGAGTTTGCTCGCAGAGTTTTTTGTCCGCGTTTTCCGTTTTTCATTCATGTCAGATTTTGAGACACGGTTTTTTCAAGCGCGCTCGCATTTTACGAATTCATAACATTTTTTTTCGAACGATTCGCTTCAAATTTATAATTACTTCAGTTGTACTTTTTATTATTCAGTCCTCAAAACATATCCTCTCATTTTTATCATAAACATTTTTTCATACAGTTTTGGACAGATTTTGATATGAATGTATATAGATGAGAAAATTTTTTTGTCTCTTAAAATATGAAGATACGACGGAATGTGTGAATGAGTACATTTTTATAAATATGTAACTGGCTACAAAGAGTTTAATTTTTGTCGGCGTTATTTGTCAGTGTATCTCGTTCCGCTTTTTCGAATATTCTTTTTTTCGAGATATTCAAGGTTTCAAAAGTCTTTTTCATATTTCGTATTTATTCTCATGGAATAAAATCTTCTCTTCATTCTATTTGAAGAATCCATGAAAAAATGTTTCACATATCATTTCTCCGTACAGAAATTTACGGTTAAATTATCATTTTAAAAGACGAATGCATTTACAAATTGTTCCTCAGAAGATAAAAATTTTTCTCTTTAAAATTCATTTAAGATTTCTGACATTTTAATTTGAGTATGTTGTACACTAGTTTAGAAATTTAGAGCTTACAAAAAAATGCATTATGTCTGTCCATAAAAAAACCCACACTAGTATCTCATAACACAATTGAACCTAACATACCTAAACACGAAAAGAGATGCACAATTACTGCGCGACCCCCTGTATAATTTCGACATATGAAAAAAGAGCTTACAAACGTCAAAAGTTTTTTTTTTTTTTTCAACTGTGCCGAGTTTTTCTTCATGTTTTTCATAGCGACACGTTAATTGGACGTAGCCGTCAAGGCAACTCGTGCACTTTTTGGTGCTGAACCTCACTTTTCGAATTCGGAACCTTGCCAATCGTGCCGGCCTTTGCTCAGGTGACCACGAAAAGCATGCACCTAATTACCTCTTTGTATTACGGTCAACGTGTTTTTCACTCGTCCAATTCCCTTTGTCATAAGGGCGTATCTGGCCGGGCTCTAATCGAAGATTTGCCCTTTCTGACTATTGCTCTGTTTCGTCTTGCTGAATAACGAAAGAATTTTGATTGCTATTGAGAATTAACGAGCACGTAAATTTATAGCGCAACTCTGTGTAAAATCGCGATATTTGAGTGCGACCAAGATTTACTGTTTGAGGCTTAGCCATTGTATTGAAAACGAAAGCAAAGTGCGTTCCTGACATAATTTCAATGGTAAACTTAATAAACATAATTTCTGGTCTTTTGAAATGAATTTCAGAAAGAAAGTCTGACTTGGTATTGAACCTGAATAAAGAAATAAAAATGCAATTTTAAAGAGATAAATTCAACGGGTTATACATTCAAGACTTTACTATTAAAAAAAAAACACAATTTTGAGGCAAAATTTGTAGGAGTTTTTATATAAATTTTTTCAAATTTCAGCATTATCTGTACAAAGAAAATGATGTTTTGATTTAAAAAAATACTAGTAGTAGAGATTTCAAACTTTATTTTGTTCTTAGAGTTACTTACAATATTCTATTGAGTCTTCGAACGTAACATTTTAGTTTTTGTTTTTTCCGAGGTTGATCAATTTGAGTTTTATTATTCAGAAAGCAATGCCCCAAGCAATCACCCAAGAAAAGATAAATTAAAAAACGATTAACAATGTTTTATTTACTAAATTACTTATGAGCATTGCTTTCTGAATAATAAAACTCAAATTGGGGTGATATGCAATTGCGCCGAATGAGATACTTTTGAGCGCAGTTGCGCTGAAATTGATATGCAGTTGCGCTGATTTTTGTCGTTGAGCAGTTGCGCTGAAATTAAATTAATTAGAGCTCAGTTGCGCCG